>CM074946.1:13639171-13657226 GCA_037577455.1 Pangasius macronema
AAATCAACCAACTGACCAACCGATCAATCAATCAATCAGTCAGTCAGTCAAACAGCCAGCCAACTAACCATTTTGTAAATACTGAACAAAATTATTCCTCTTTATTATACTTTATTGTAGAGATTATAGCCTACACTGCTGTGCTGATACAGAATGATAGACACAATATTGAACCCACTAGTCTGCCTTTTTTACAGAAGACAGACAAAGCACAGATCACAAATTAGATGTAGTACAACCATTCTTTGTAGATTCTGATATGATTTTAATCAATGATGTTCAATCAATGATTTTCTTTAAATGAATCTTAAAACTACAAAATCAACAACAGCATTTTATGCATAGACAGGTCAAATGGGACTTTCACTGCTAAGTAGTGAGCAAATTATTAGGGCTAATGTTTGTTGTCATGTGGTGATAGTGCACAGAGTGTGGTATTCTGTGCAATGCTGGAGTTCACCAAAAGAGGTCAATCAATACCTTAATGTTGTCTTAATGCAATTCTTTTATAGAAAGCAGAAACTGCTAATGTAATATTTCTGCATATAAACCCAGCACTTCCAGAGTAAAGAATGAAAAGCTGCCTCTTGTTTCCGAGGTTCCAGGTTGTGACTGGAGCTTCAGCATAGACAGAGACTATGACAGAGCCTAGCCATGAGCAATGAATACCCCTCAGTACTGACCATGACCAGACCCAGAGAAAGAGAAAAGCAGGCCATGAAAGAATTACAATCTTATATAACAGTTTCAAGGACAGAAATAGCAAATGTATAGCACAGAGCAAGATGAACATAGCACACACTAACTGCACACCATGTCAACATGTGTTAAATTCAGTTAGTTTAACAAGACTATTATAATGCAGTGATGCTTATTTATACAAACACTAGATTTTTCAAATGCAGTAATTATATTTAGTGTATGGGTTTATACTACATGAAAAGGCAAAGTGAAACACAATCAGAAGCAAATCTACATTCTTCCAAATCACACACCAAATAATGTCTTGTCCTAAAATGAATGAACATTAAAGGAACCATCACGTTAGTACAATGCTATACTGTTCTTTGTACTGGGAATATGTGTGTTTTATACTCTCAGTCTCCCCTCATTTTTAATCTGAATGCTCTCTGCAATTACAGACCCTGTGCAGTGTAGATGCCATTTCCTAGGCAGTGTGAAAATCACAGCTGACTCAGAATCATGTTTATATAACTCATTCACTCATTGTTTAGATCCAGCCAATGGGAGAGAGAATGGGATGCTGGGAGTTTTGACTGACAGCTGGCTTGCATGTGAGCTAGTACAAAGAGTGAGGGGACATGAGGATGGGGGAACTGGGAGAACTGGTGTAGGAATCGACTAGCCATTGTTGTTAAGATAACTTGGAAGACCGTGAGAGTTAAGCAATACCTATTGCTCCTGAATTATGAGTAATCTCTTATAAAATGGGCTACCTCACAGCTCCAGGGTCCCCGGTATGATTCTGAGCTTGGGTTACTATCTGTGTGGATTTTCTGTGCATGTTCTCCCTGTATCCACATGGATTTCCTCCAGGTTCTTTGGCTTCCTCCTACCTCACAAAAATATGCCAGTAGGTGGACTGGCTGCGATATATTGCCACTAGGTGCAAAAGAGAATGTAAAGGTGTGTGCATGGAGCCCTGTGATGAACTGTTGTCCCATCCAGGGTGCATTCCAGCCTCCCAGGATAAGCACCATAACCCTGACAAGAAGGTCATGAGCAAACACTTAAAGGCATGAGTGCTGCAGTCAAAATGTAAAGCTAGATAACTGTGTAAGACAACAATCTCTATTTTACTGTAAATGCAGACAGCAGGAGGACGAGTCATCTTCTCCATGAAATCCACCAACATCACCTTGGTCTTAGGCACATCAACCTAAAGCTTTTTCCTACACAATGGTCCATGAAGTTTCTATTCTTTGTTTCTTGGGTTGTAAATAAATATACATATATGTATGCAAACTGTCAAACTCATTATAAAAGCCCTTATACTCAATAGGATTTCATTACCTCATTTAAATCTCCACTTGGAACAGATGCATCTCTACACTTGCAACAGGACACTGGGAGTCAGCAAATAGGTTTTTTTTGTGTGTGTGTGTGTGTGTGCATTAATAATACTTATGAGTCTGTCTTTATTTTAACTTTAGCATTGCTTCGCTCCTGGCATCTACACCTTGCACGGTTCACAGACTATTATATAACAACACTGAACACACATCTCTTCACTAAAGGAAAGAGAACACACACACACACACACACACACACACACACACACACACACCTCTTGTAGAGGTTGCTACAGTATGATGTGCCATTCCCTGCATGGATCAATGCTTAAGTGTGTCAGAACACAGCTCTTCAGAATCTATTATTTTATCATGAAGCTGAAATTAAATATCACACAGGGACATTGCCTAATAACGAGTAACTTGTATTGTTGTAATATAGTAGTTAATCTAAATTGGACCCCTGTTTAAGATACAAACCCAGTCTGATCTGTAAAATTAAAGTATTCATAATGGGCACCACCATTCAGTGAAAGATTATTACATTACATGGATTGATTTGTAAATTAAAAACAGTATTAGTCCTGCATATATTAGACCAATATGAGATATTCCCTGCTGACAAATCCAGCTTGAGCTAATCAGCTAATCAGCTACCAGTGGCCAAAACACTGACTGAGCTGACTCAGCTGGTCGACCATCCTGGCTAGCTGGTTAATTAATTACCTGCTTCCTTATTACTTAAATAAATTGATCAATAAGTGCTTGAGATTTTCTAATTGCCTTATTGTTACCAATACAAGTTCAGACAATACATAGTAATCATCGTCATTAAGTCTTTGAGGAAGGAAAGATGGTCGTGAATGGTCGACCGTTTCTCCGTCTACCAGTTTGAACAGCTGGCCTAGCTGTGTTTTGGCAGCTGGAAGCTGGCCAGACTTAGCTGGATTTTTCGGAAGAGTAAGTAGGCAAGCGCACACTGTCTGATAAACAGACACAGAAATGAAGTGAGAGAACAGAATATGTCTTTACATATTTACTCTTGAAAGATTCAAATGTAATTCCCATTTAAACTACTTTTACAATTGTAACTTATTTCTAAAAAGCTACTACTGCCTACCTGGTCAAAACAAGCTGCTGACAGGGATGTCCTTCTGTTTTTCAAAAGAGTCAAAGAGTGGTACTCAATAGTTTACCTTTTTTTTTTAACAGATTCTATATAATTTTAACGCAACTAGAATAAAATTGGAGGTTGGATTGGGGCTTGTGGGCTGTATTAGCATTTGATGGTCCTGTGTTCATATCATGCAGGGTTAATATCCTTATGGCATAACCATAACTAGTCTAGGGACTGAGGTTACTTGTGCAGGTAGCTGTGGTCTACTTGGTTACCTCCATTCCATTGGGACAAAACTGGCTTGACAGAATGACTATCTGGAGGAATGGCCCAAATGAATGGCTCAGTGTTGCCCCAGCGTCAGTTTGCTACATGGGGTCTCAGGTAACCATGGGCCACCAGGCTCCACCAACTTTCCCCACCAATGAATCCATCTCACCAGCACTGGCCCAGCATTGTATAGTGAGGGCCAACACAGCGCCCAAAATAGACACTGGATCAACATCAGATTGCTACCTGAGACTCTGCATCTGTTATTTGTGCAGGAGTGTGTGGAATTTTTAACACAAACTGGACACACTGTAAACCTCATTCTGTCTCATTAATGACTGCAGCTCAGAGGTGAAGACCTCTTCCACAGTCTGGTAATGAGCTGACCTCTGCTGCAATTTGCACCTTAACGTTTACTGATCAGGGAAATTTTTCATGAGCACAAATTATACTCCCTTTGTACTTTTTTTTTTAATAATAAAAAAAATAGCTTCCTTCCTCTAGCATAGTGTCATTCTCTTTTTTATTCTGAAGTTTATTTAGAATTAAATTATTGTGACTCCCCAAAAACTATACAACCATACTGATTTTATCTGATTTGTTTAATCAGTATAAGCTTAACAGCTAACTATAAGGAACATGATGATTTGTCAAAAAAAAAAAAAAACAATTAAAAATCCGACAGTATACGTTTATTATCTAATAGCTTATAGTTTACCATTTATCTCTATTTATTAGTTATTAGGTAGTGTGACTGTAAAAAAAAATGAAAGATCACACTGGGACATCTTACTCATTAAATAAAATGTAACAGTAAAAATGTATTTTAAAAACCTGCTAAATAATGAATGAAAACTTTCATACATGCTGTGATTTTCACCGCGGACTCAATCCCAAATGGTTCTCATAGCACATACAGTGCACTATCTAGGGTGCGGAAGCCATTGTTTGATGCCCTTTGTAGTGCACTTATATAGAGGGTACGGGGGCGTTTGGAGTCGAGCCCGCGAGCAGCTCGCGCAGCGCTCTGACGTGTATTAGAGGTTTTGAAAGATGACGTGTCGCTGAGGAGCCTCTTCTGCTTCTCTCTCTTCAGCCTGAGCCACACAGGAGCTGCTCAGCGGCTGCACCGCCACGAAATCCGCCTGGAGCACCGACACACAGCAACATGGCTAGTGAGTTTGGTGGTTTACTTAAAATTCTTTTAAGTATGTTTGTGACAGGCTGGTTTCCGTTACTAATTTGGGAGAAATGTTCCAGGTTTACACGGTTTTATGTCAGGCCTTTGCTCTGTGCAGCACGCTGAATGAGCCGGCTAACACCAGGAGCAGCTCAGCCTTTCTAAATACAACATACGTGTTAGTAGTGAATTTACTGGCACAATTTATTAGTTGTAATATCCAAGCTTGAGGACATCCGAGAGTCTGGTCATTTTTGTTAGCCTAGACTTGCTAGCTAGCGAGCTAATTGAATTAAGGTTATAGCGCTCGGTGTGTCACATTATCGTAGCAGCCAGTGTAAATACCGTAATGTTCCTTCTGTTGCAGCTGTGCGCAGTTAAACTTTTTAACTTTACATTAAAAAACATATACTTGCAAGTCCTCTAATGTTCAATGCAACGTTTCAATAACATCCAGTAGCTAGATAACACACTCCGTCATCACTAGGTATTAAAAGTGGACATTTAAAATAATGTCTAATTTCTCAACTGTTCCGTTAAACGTCTTGAGGAATATTCATCAAAAACATTTGGCTCTTAAGCGAGACTTAATTGTAGTGATGACGTTGCATGAGAGTGGCAGGATCCCAAACACCTCCCTGTTGGATATACAGTGCACTACGTAGGATGCAGACGCCATTCTTTCATACCCTATGTAGGCTACTCATGTAGCGAGTTGGGAAGTTATTTGGGATTGTGCCTGTGTTTCAGACCCACCAATCTAGCACAGAGCGACTGTAGAGCCACGTAGTCTGAAGGAAGAAGACCACGCAATACACTTCATGAATGAAAGTTTTCCTACACTGCCCTGACGTTATTTCTGTCCAATAAATAACATGATTGAATGATATCTTTTTCAGTTAAATTTCTGGAAGTGATAAAACCATTTTGTGCAGTATTACCCGAGATCCAGAAACCTGAGCGACGGGTATGTGTTTTTGTTTTTTTCTTTCTTTCTGTCACTGTGCTGTTTAATTTGCTGAATTAGGGAGCTCTCTGACACTTTGTTTTGCTCCAGATTCAGTTCAGAGAGAAGGTGCTATGGACAGCCATCACCCTGTTCATCTTCCTGGTGTGCTGCCAGGTTTGTTTGGTTTACTCCGATTTTTTCAAAAGCTGTCAATCCAAATGATGGATGTTGGGTTGTTAAACATATCTAGTTAGTTTTCCACTGTTTAACTTTTAAACAGCATTGTTAATTACGCCATGATTACTATATATTTTTTTCCTCCTTAGATTCCCTTATTCGGTATCATGTCATCAGACTCTGCAGATCCCTTTTACTGGATGAGAGTCATTCTCGCTTCCAACAGAGGTGCGTTCACACGAGACTGCTTCTGACGTAAACCATGAATAACTGTATTTCACAACACTGAGGAAATGGCTCATTCACCGTCGTGATAAATGGATCCAAAAAGCTTTTAAATACCTCTGAACCTACCATTTTACACCATTAAACTATGTGAAGAATAATAAATCATTCCGGGTGTTTTTAATGCCTTAGAAACATCTTTACACTTTTATGGAAAAATGCTGGAATCTGTAAATAGGCAAATTGCAAACATCACACATGCCCCTGTCATCCCTAGCAGAATAGCAATCTAGATTGCATTTGTCACAGGTAGATATACCTGTGAGATGTTAGTATTTGAGCCTCAGTTTCCATTGTTGTATTCTCAGCGATTTATTTAACCAAAACCTGTCGAAATGCATCACAACAATCTCTGTCGTGAGCCTAGCCACCTTAGCATACAAGTTCTGTGGTTAACTTTTTCGTTTACCACATCAGCTTTGCATAATCTTCCCAACAGATATGATGGGCTCTGTGGTTTGAGCATGTTGTGTGACATCATTATCTGAGCTCATAAGTACTAAGAAAGCCTGAAAGAATCATAAGCAGCCATCCAAATAATATTTAAAAAATCATGCGTTCAGAGGTATTGTAAAGTTCGCCTCATTCTTCGTATCTGACGTTTGTTGGTTTATTGATGCATGTTGTATGATTTATATATCTTTGTTCCAGGTACTTTGATGGAGTTGGGTATCTCTCCCATCGTCACCTCTGGGCTCATCATGCAGCTGCTGGCCGGAGCTAAAATCATCGAGGTTGGAGACACACCAAAAGACAGAGCACTGTTTAACGGTGCCCAGAAACGTATGTAGTTGCTTATCTTTCTCTCAACCATCCTGTTGTCATAACATTCAGAGTAAGCAACTTTTTTCCCAAAAAGATATCATTAAAACAGGGCATAAACTTGTGTAAATTTCCCTGGCAGTGTTTGGAATGATCATCACCATTGGCCAGGCCATTGTGTATGTGATGACTGGCATGTATGGAGACCCGTCAGAGATGGGTGCTGGGATCTGTCTGCTCATCATCATTCAGGTAGGAGGCATTACTTTCTCAGACTGTTCTTCTTACTTACCCTTACACATTTCTTCAGATAAGCTTGTCAGTCGGCTTGTGTGCTGCCTAGATAAACTTGCCAAATGGCTTATCTTGCATAAACACTCTTTGGAAATCCTTCAGCTAGTTTTAAGCCTGTAATCAGCATATCGACATGGTTGTTTGTTCAGGTAGATTGAGATCGAGTTGGACCTTTCTGTGAAAGACTGAAATGACACCTCCATTGAATGCTTTGACATTTTGCCAATGGTGTTTACAGTGTGCACTGATCGTCTGCTCTGTTGTGTAGTTGTTTGTGGCAGGGATGATTGTGCTGCTGCTGGATGAGCTGCTGCAGAAGGGCTATGGGTTGGGTTCAGGTATCTCTCTCTTCATTGCCACCAACATCTGCGAAACAATCGTATGGAAAGCCTTCAGTCCTACTACAGTCAACACAGGCAGAGGTAAACACCGGTGTCCTCATACCATTCAATGTAATGGAAACAATTCTGTTTCTGTGCCATGTTTACATTTGTACAACTGCTGTGACATTAAACTAGAGTCCCCCCCCCCCATTATTTGTTTGTGAGCTAGTACAAACATCTGTCTGACTTTGTCTTGTTAGTCAAATTTGCTCATGGATGCTAGTCCACGTGGAAGCGATAGCCTTTGTCACTTCACCTTCTAATATTACCAAATTTTATTTATTTATGATTTCTTTGCAGGTACTGAGTTTGAGGGTGCTATTATTGCTCTATTCCACTTGCTGGCCACTCGTACTGACAAAGTGCGAGCTCTGAGAGAGGCCTTCTACAGGCAGAACCTGCCCAACCTCATGAACCTCATTGCTACCGTCTTTGTCTTTGCCGTGGTTATATATTTCCAGGTCCGTAAAGCCACGATTGGCTTTTTTTTGTAGTTGTTGTAATAATTACTAGTCTAATTATCAATCTAAACGGTCTGTTTTTTTTCTCCATCAGGGCTTCAGAGTCGATCTGCCCATCAAGTCTGCACGTTACCGTGGACAATACAACACGTATCCCATCAAACTTTTCTACACCTCTAACATTCCCATCATCCTGCAGTCTGCACTGGTGTCCAACCTGTATGTCATCTCTCAGATGCTCTCCACTCGCTTCAGTGGCAACTTCCTGGTCAACTTGCTGGGCACCTGGTCTGTAAGTATCCAGTTTTCACTTCTTGGTTCACCAAAAACAGATTTAAAGATACAGTAGTCAATTTCTTTTTCCTTGGTTGTTCAAATAACCTGGAAGATATGTGGAACATGTCAGAAAAAACAATTGATTAAGCCACGCCCTTAGCAAAAGTTTCTTATGCAGCTGAGAAAACCCATTTGAAGAACTGACTCCCAGTCTGGAATGCTTGCGCCTCCTGTCAGTCATCTATAGGCACTCTGCAGGCCAACTAAGATCACGGGAGCGGAGCTTCATGAATATGGCCGGGAATCATTCAAATGTCAATCCAACATAACTGTTAGTGACATAATCTTGCAGGGAGAAAAGGCTAAACTTATCTAATGTACCCATAAATTCCTTTTGAAGTTCAAAGATGCATTCTAGCCAGATGTTTTAGCAATATAAATCTCTTCAAGCCAGTTGTGATAACACACACGGTTACAGCCACATCACTGAATGTGCCTAGAGCTATACACACTCACGTGTATTCACTTCATTCTTGTATCCGAATTGTTCTGTGAAACCACTGGAATATTAAAGGTCCCTTTAATATTAAACAACATAAACAGGTGACATCTTTTAAGATCAGCTGTCAAAAATTGGTACCTTCCTTTGAAACATTTCCTTTGAACCATTATGCTGTGCAAAATCATGCACAGAACAAACACATTGTTGATTAAGTGTTACAGGCTGATTTGCATGATACAGCGATCAGATACAATCTGGCTAAACAGAGATGTGCTTGACTACAAGTGGTCAAAATTTATCAGGATACTATCCTTTATCGTGCAGTATCTTCATAACATTTTACTTAACATTTGCTTGTTTTCTGCACGAAACACATCATTTTGTCAAAAATGAGTGTGTTTGAAGCACATTCATGAGCTTCACGTGGTGTGTGTATGTTAACAGGACACCACGACTGGAGGGCCAGCTCGTGCTTACCCTGTAGGCGGTCTGTGCTACTACCTCTCCCCTCCCGAGTCCTTTGGCTCAGTCTTGGAGGATCCAGTCCATGCTGTCATCTACATCGTCTTTATGCTGGGCTCCTGTGCTTTCTTCTCAAAGACATGGATTGAGGTGTCTGGATCTTCTGCCAAAGATGTGAGTGTATTTCTCTGAACTTCTCAGGTCATTTACGATATGGTATAACACCACATTGTTCTGTACTGAATAGAGTAATAATGTTGGATTCTTTATCCTAGGTTGCAAAACAGCTTAAAGAACAGCAGATGGTGATGAGGGGACACAGAGAGACATCCATGGTGCATGAACTCAACAGGTCAAACACAAAAACACTGCCTTCTAAAATATTGAACAATATGTTGTTCAGTCAATAGCTAAATAAACATGTCATAAACATGGTGTGGTTGTTTAACTCTGCTGTTGTCTTGTAGGTACATCCCCACAGCTGCAGCTTTTGGAGGACTGTGCATAGGTGGCCTCTCTGTCATGGCTGATTTCCTGGGTGCCATTGGCTCAGGAACAGGAATCTTGCTGGCTGTCACCATCATCTACCAATACTTTGAGATCTTTGTAAAGGAACAAAGTGAAGTCGGCAGTATGGGTGCTCTGCTCTTCTAAACAACAACAACAACAACAACAAAGCCCTCCACAGGCACCTTGGACTGACAGATTTCCGTTTGTTATTCAGTTCTTTTTATATAATTATTGTTTTATCAAATGGACACAATCAGTGCTCTGTTACTCTAAGGCATTTGTGCTTCTTTTTCCAAACGCCCTGTCAGAATTCATCCCGGGAATGTCCGTGTCCCTGTCTTTCTTGTGGGACGTCCATTTCTCTCCATCTAGTCAACCAATACACCACCTGCTGCATTTTTAATCAAGGTACTAATGGTTAAAAGCACAGATGGTTAATATTGTGAAAATGGCCGAACCCAGCGACTCGGACATGCGCAGCATATGTTGGTTTCTCCAACCCAAGATTTAAACCAGTGCCAGTGTATGTGTGATCAGGTTACTCACGGAGACTGTTAATTGATCTGATGTAAATAAAAACTTTTTTGACAAAACATTTGAACTAGGAGAGGAGTGTGTGTGTTTACCAAGAACAGAACATACACCTAGTTATTCAGATAAGGACTATATGGATATGTAAGGATATTTAGGGCCAAGCTGTGGCTTAGATACTACATTTATTGATTGTTGGCTTATGTAGTATGGATGCATTTCATTTGGTTCATTTGGTTGGGTTGTGTGACTGAAGTCTGAGTTTTTTTTTTTTGTTTTTTTTTTTAAATCATTTTATTTTCTGTACTAAGTGAGTATTATGTCTATATTTTGGAGCATTGTTTCATACACACAGCAGTGTCTGCCTCCCCTCACCTTCTGACTCGTTTGAGATGAAAGAGAAAAAACCACTACTATAATCAATGGAAACTGATATTTCAATAAAATGCCAAATAGAAATTTCAGTTTACATGTGAAGTTACAATATATTGAAATGAAATATATTTATCACACATTTTATATATGTATATGAATTTATATTATTTATATGAACTTGCTTCTGAAATGCCCTCTTGTCAAGATCTAGTATGTTGTACTTCCTTTAGCTTAAATGTCGTATTGTTGTACATAAATGTGGTGAGCAAAACTTTATATCTATATAACTAGACACAAAGTAAGGCCAAAACATTTCTGCGCTTAACACATTCCGCATAAAAAAAACAGGGTGTCCCATACATCCAGCATCACAGAAGAAAAACAAAACGAAAGCTCTTATTTACAGAACTTGCACAATAACAGTACAAAATTTAGACTTAATATCCAGTTACACGGTTAATAATATTAGGAGTGATGGTCTTGCATGCCTCAAAAAATGTGCACATGTTAATATTCAAAATTGAAACTTTTCTCTGAGTATACCTGCACCTACAAGCTGACTTCAGTTTCCTATAAGTAGAATGATTTGGATTTGTTCTTCCCTTTATGGAGCTCAGAAGCTGACAAATATTTGAATATGAATTTAATATATTTCAGTTACGTATATACGTAATCACATTAAATACATTTTTTTCTGTGGTGCATTTGATAAATGTACAATCTTTTCCTAATTTCTTTCCTTTGTTTTAAACCTAGCAAGGTTTAATTCAGGACCCTAAAACAAATCCAAACGCTTGTATGTAAATTAAATCAAAGGTGAATCATCCTGGATTTCCAGGGAAATGCGGCCGCATTCAGAGTGGTCAAACTCAGCATGTATATAATCACACTTATCTGCCAGGCTTGCATCCACGAGTGTGAAGTGAAGAGAAGACGAGAGCTGTGGAGTGAAAAGAAAAAACAGAATATGGACCGAAGTTAGCTGTTTGTCATCGGAAACGTTAGATATAGATCGTCCCTGAGAACCCTGTACCATTTCATCATGAAACGGAAATGCATCCAAAGGTTTGTGTTTTCCCTCTTTTAAATATGCCACATTCAGCCTGAGAAGATCTCGAGTATGAGAGGAGTCAGGTGTGCTGGGAATCCGGGATGATTCACCTTTGACTTAATTTACATCAGATCTGGATTTCTGAGATTTGAAATTTTGAGATTTGTCTTTAAGGTTCTGAATTAATAAAATCTTACCCTGCAAATACCAAACAAAGAGAACAAGCAGATAAAATGTAAATGTATTAAACACACTACAGAAAATGTCATTTGATTGAATGTGATGTATATTATCACTTATTATTTCTTATTCATTTCTGACTTTTTTTCAATGTTAACTTTAATTTAGTATTTAATTGAATTTAGTATTTTTGCACAGTCTAAAGAGGAGTAGGCCAGGGTTCCATTTCACTGGAAGTTATATACTGTATATAAGAGTGTATGTGACAAAAAAAAAATCTTGAATCTTGAATCTGTATAATTCAAATATATTCAATTTAGATTCAAATACTTGGGTCAGCTTGCAAGTGCCATATTTTTTTCTGTACGCAGATGCATGAGGGTTTGTTGTGGGCAGTCGTGGCCTAATGGTTAGAGAGTTGGACTTGTAACCTGAGGGTGAACCTGAAGGTCGTGGGTTCGAGTCTCAGGTCCCTGAGAGGGGGAGTGAATGACCAGCGCTGTCCTCCACCCTGAGGTGAGACCCTTCAGCAAGGCACTAAACCCCCCAAGGGTGTGTGTGTGTGTGTACTTGGATGGGTTAAATGCTTGTGACATACTTGATCACTTCACTTAAAATAATAAAGTGTACATTAACCTTATGATGGAAAAAAAAGCATGAAGCATTTTCAAGGGTACTTAAAAATGGTAACATGGTGCGTATTTATTTCAAAACTGTTGAAAACATATTTTAACTTACATTATTATTGTTGTTGTTGCTGCTGCTTTTGTTATTATTATTATTATTATTATTATTATTATTAATATTCACATACGACACCATTATTTTGTAGTCGCCATTTTGAAAACTTCGTCGATACAGCTTCCAATTTGACATGTAGAGCACTACATAGGGTGCAGAAGCCACACAACATGTGAAGTGCACTTACATTAGAGGGTAGGAAAGCATTTGGGCTTCGGCCACTGACTTGGCCGCTAGTGGCTGGAGACACACACTGCTAGCTGCTAGCTGGAGCTGATGTAGAAAGTGGGCGCCGATGCTCTTGGGTTCGTACGACGCCCGAATCTCACGTTAGAGGAATAAACAAAGTGCGTGATAGTTTTAAGGTAAAACGGCTGTGGTTGGTGAGTAAAAGTCCCCCGAAGCGATAGCTAGCTGTTCTCTCATTATCAATGGCTGACCGTCGAGCATTCCAGTAAGCCGTGAATGCTAGCGCTAATATTGTCAGCTTATAGTGAATAACCGGCATGTAAACTAGCCAGCGTTAGCTAAGTGGCTAATATTGTTAAATTCATGTTATAGAACGATGTGCAGAACAGGTCAGTTGATAATGTATAATAGCTAGTTAATAGCTTGACGGTCATAGATACCTAACTACACGCAAATTTGCTTTAATTAGCACTTACTTGGCCAGTGTCTTGGCTGGCTTTCATTAGCCAGTTATTTTAGCTAGCTCCTGAGTGGACTAGTTATCCTAATGTAGTGGGCCCGTTTTTGGCATCTGAGGAGACCCATGTCTCACTTAACCAGATTCCTTGTTCTTGTCTTGCACTGATAGCAGAGGTCAGCCCTGTGTAAGGTCATGCTTAAGGTTATGAAAACATCTGAAAGCTTCATCTATAGTATTATTTTTATTTCTTTTCTATATAGAACAAAATGTCCTTTGTTTCCTGTAGGTCTGTCCTGTCAGCACCAGTGTGGTACATCATGGCTGAACCAGAGCTTCTGCTGGACTCCAACATCCGCCTGTGGGTTGTGTTGCCCATCGTCTTCATCACTTTTCTCGTCGGGGTCATTCGACATTACGTCTCCATCTTGTTACAGAGTGACAAGAAACTCACCCTGGAGCAGGTTTCAGACAGGTAATTTGCATGTTAAGGCTCAGTATTGAACTCCTTACTCTCAGCTTGAGTTCATTATCCATGCAGTTGATAATAAAACTCAGGGCTCTGCCGTCAACTATTTATAATTTAAACTCCTTATTAGATCAGGACCGAGACACGTTATTTCCACCTCCTGTCTTCCCTGGTCAACTCATGGTAGGGAACAGGATGCTGTGAAGAATCTGGTGTGTTTTTGACCAGTATGTCTGATTTACATGATATTCTGACTTGAGTATCTATGCACTTAATGAGCATAATGCAAATGATAAACTGAAACGTCGTATGCCAGCAGCGCAGTTAATTAAATAGATGTTTTGTGATAAAAACGTCTGTTTCTGCCGCAGTCTGCTTTTGCATAAGTTTTGTTTTGTCTGTAAAGAGCACATCGTATTTGACACATTTCCTCGACACCAGCTGTGGCTGGCAAAAACATCAGGGAAAAAATAAAGATTCCTGTTTCCTCCTTAATCCAGCCTTGCAACTCTGCCGATATCTTTGAGGCTTATGAATTTTCCCTCTTTTCCCGCTGGTGTGTTTTATTGGTTTGTAGTAGCAGAGGCACATGAGAACATGCCACATTACACAAGATTTACTCATAATTGCAGTGCTTTATCCTGTCATTTCCACTGTAGTTTCTCGCTACTTTTCACATGTTGACTATTTATCCCCTAGTTAAGAGGAAAACCCTTTTTTCCCCTTATAATATTACAAGGAAAATATTACATATCCACAAGCTTAATTTTAATAATAATAATAATAATAATAATAATAATGCATTTTGTTTACAGGCGCCTTTCAAAACACCCAAGGTCACTTCACAAGCAGGCAAAAAATACAAATACAAATCACTACACAAGACAAAGACACACAACAAACACTCAGCATATACAAATAAAATACAGTAAAGACTCAATAAAACATATTATAGAAAAGCCTGAATAAAAAGATATGACTTAAGATGCTTTTTAAAAGTCTGCAGGCAGTCGCTGTCTTCACCAACAGTTTGCGTAGTGTGAGCAGTGCAGCACCGTGATTTACTCACAGATGGCTTTATCCAGCATGACTGAAAGTGTAGGTAGTGAATATTGTCTTGTGTGTTGTATATGAGCAGCAATAAGAGCAGCAAGGAGCAGCAGCTCATAAGCCTGTGAGAGAGAACTCTCAGTGGTCAGGAAATTTGTCCACAAACTGAAAATGATCAAATAATTAATAATAATTTCTTATTTCTTATTAATTTCTGATTTTTTTTTATGCACAGTCTAAAGAGGAGTAGGCCAGTTTCTCATTTCACTGCAAGTTGTATACTGTATATAACTATGTATGTGACACATAAAAATCCTGAATCTTGACTAATACTGAAGGATTCATCATTACAGCAGATAAGCCTCAAGCTGTGCAATGTTTTTCCCTACATTAAGATGTATGTAAAAGTAGAGAATCTTCTGAATTTAGCAATACGTATCTACTTTTCTGCTCCTCTGCCAGGTTTAGCAGTTAACAATATTTGTGGTGGTGTTTTTTTTTAATGTACAGCCAGGTCCTCATCCGGAGCAGAGTATTAAGAGAAAATGGAAAATACATCCCTAAACAGGTGAGCTCATTACTTTCGTCACACTGAATTCGTGCATGCTTGTGGATTATATACAAAAAAAAAGAAAGCTAAACAAAAAGGGAAGAGCAATTATATGCACTGGATAGAGTAACAAGCTGCACCGTTTATGAATAGATTGCTTCTGCCTAACATAAAACACCGGATGCTCACATGGTGACGTCAAAACATTTTAATTTTAATTTCATTTTAATGAGTTGAGTATCTAACCTAAGCCAGTGAATTCTGCTTCCAAATGTCACCATGTTCATTAGCCACAAATGATCCATAATCCATGTTCATCCAGCGAAGCCGGTAGAAATGTAAGCGATATATTTTTGTTTTATTTTTTAATAGTCCTTCCTGATGAGAAAATTTTACTTCAATAACCCAGATGATGGATTCTTTAAAAAGACAAAAAGAAAAGTAGTGCCTCCTTCCCCAATGACTGGTAAGTACTGTGATTTTGTGCAAGGGCCAATACTTTCCACCTTCTGTTTTGCTTCATTTGTGATTAATATGCATTATGTACAATATGTGAGTAGTATGTGTTAATTTAATGTGTATATTTATCATTCCAGACCCAAGCATGTTGACAGACATGATGAAAGGCAACGTGACAAATGTTCTTCCCATGATCCTTATTGGTGGCTGGATCAACTGGACCTTTTCTGGGTTTGTCACAAGTAAGACTTGACTCTTTGACCAACACTGATATTTTGTTCATTTGCATTGTAAGAGCATACATGGCAGTGGTCATTCAGTGGAAGAACACCATGAGAAAACCATTTAATAAGTTTTACATGATATAAAAGGGTAGAGTCTTTACCAGTGGATTTAGCTCTGTAAGCTTTCATATCATGCACACTTTCATATTGTACATATGAACGATTGAGCGCTGACGTGGTTAAAACCAATGGTTCTCTCCTTAGCTAAGGTACCGTTCCCTCTCACGCTCCGCTTCAAGCCTATGTTACAGCAAGGGATAGAGTTACTTTCGCTTGATGCATCCTGGTAAGTGGTCCAGCAATTTACTTAATGTCTGGCCCGCATCTAATCTTGTGGTAATGGACTCTAATGATTCTCCTATCCATAAAAGATTTTCTGTTGTCTCAGCAGAAAACATGCACAACATGTAGCAGAAGGGCTGAATGGTTCAATATCAAGGAAAATATTATCCAGCGTGACATGTTGGTTGTTCTCGTTTCCATTTTCAGGGTTAGCTCAGCGTCCTGGTATTTTCTGAATGTCTTTGGACTGAGAAGCATGTATTCTCTGATTCTTGGACAGGACAACGGTAATAAAACTTATTTTTATTTCTTAGACTTTACTGTACATGTTATGTAAATAATATTGATGATGATCTTGTCCGTTGTGTCCCCGTCTAGTCAGAGCGTAGTACGTCCTGGTCTATTCACCACGACGATACCGCTACGGACGTCTGTGTTTGTTAGCATTCAAGGTATCCAAGACTGAGCAGTATAAATAATCTTTTAATACACACTCGGAGGATAATTATTAGATATGCTTACCAGAAAGGGTGCAGTTTATAGGTATGTAGTTTGTAATTGTTAGGGCATGTGTTGGTATGCATAGTCTACCAAAAAGCTGGTGGGTCCTATGGCAGGCCCCTAGTCCTGTGGGCTGGCAAACTGCGCATAGTAACCGCCTGGCTCCAGTCAGTATCAGTACTCATACAAACTGAACCTCTGTATTAGGTGTGCTTGATAAACTGAACACTGAGTCTAATTGTTCAGTTGGTGTAGCTTTATATGTTAAGTGTCTGAAATGTGCTCTGACATAAGTAACATTTAAAAAAGACAGATTGTAAGCCTATTTTAATTATCAGTGGTTAATTGAAGCCCATATGTGCACACAGTCACAGTTTCCACTGATGAGCCTCTTAGAGAAATCTGGAACTCTCCTGAACGAGATGCACACAGTTTTCCTGCGAGATCTACCAGGGGCCTGTGATTGTAAAACTGTGCTACAGATGCATCATTTCATATTTGTGCAAATTCTGTTTGTTGGACAACCATATTCTGTTCTTTTGGAATAAGTTAACTCAGAATGAACCCTCCTGAGGTGTTTTCCAGAGCCACTCCCCAAAAACATGCACATGTCTAGGCTACTATTCCCAAAGCCTAGTGCCAAACACGCCGTCTTTCTGTAAGACAACATGATTTTATTTTATTTTTTATTTTTTAAAATGGTTTTCCTGACAGTTTAGTGTTGTATAGAGCAGCAAATTCAACCTAGTAAGCACTGGAGCAGGGAACTGAAATTGGTCTTGCTTCCTCCAGTGAAGACGGGTTTTACATTTGAGTTCCTGTAAAGGTTCCTGACTCCTTACAAAAGAGCCTTTCACACCGCTTTAGTTCCAGAACTAAATGTACAATACTAAAGTACTGGAAGATTTTGCGCAAACTATTTCCCAGTACCATTTAAAGGGTTGCATTCGCACCGACAGTGGGCACTAGGAACTGACGTAAGCCGGTCGACAGCAAAGTCATTTGTGCACGGCGTTCAACAACGGAAACAAAGAACAACAACGTAAACAACCGGAGGATGGAGGACGCTGTGATCAGAGCTGTGTTGCACTTCAGCGTCTGTCCATCTATTGCTGTTCTCCTTACTTGCGAAATAAGTTGACACTACAGTATGTTTACACGGCGTTTTAAATCATGGCGGGTGAGGGTGTTTCATACACGTTTGGCCAATCAACGTCTACTTACGTCACGGATAGTACCAGTTGTGCTGGTTAGACCCTGCTCTGGAGTAGGAGC
>CM074946.1:13663681-13675266 GCA_037577455.1 Pangasius macronema
AGCTGTGTTGCACTTCAGCGTCCGTCCATCTATCGCTGTTCTCCATACTTGCAAAATAAGTTGACACTACAGTATGTGTACACGGCGTTTTAAATCATGGCGGGTGAGGGTGTTTCATACACGTTTGGCCAATCAACGTCTACTTGCGTCACGGATAGTACCAGTTGTGCTGGTTAGACCCTGCTCTGGAGTAGGAGCTAATTTGGTTCTGGAAAAAGACAGTCCGGTACTAAAATCACACCCAGTTCCGGAGGTGCGAAAATGCCAACAAGTGGGTAGTTCCACATTTAGTTCAGGTACTATGAAAAGGTTCCCGCGGTGCGAAAGGCCCTATTGTTCATGGGTTACTCTAAAGGTTTCTGAAGTGGAAATGATCATACCAGCAGGCTTGCAGCAGAAACTCTTGCATGAAAATAAAAGTCTTTTCTCTTCTCCGTCCTCAGGCAGAATGGGAGGCACTAGAGTTGACAGATCATCAGTGGGCACTAGACAGCGTGGAGGAGGATCTGATGAGCAAGGACTTGGATCTTTCTGGCATGTTCAGCAAAGATTTGCCAACAGGCATTTTCTAAAGGCATTAAAGGACATCACCTTACAGTGTAATTACAGTTAAATTGTGTGGACCGGTTTGGAACTAATGGGACACAACATGGTATTTATTCTTAGAGAAGTTGCATAAACCTCACTGCAGACATATCGAAGTGTGTATGTACTGTTCTCGCTGAATTTCTTTTGGGTTATCATAAAAAAAAAACATTGAGACTAAAGAAATTATTTGAAATTAATCTTCACTTTATATATTTCTTTCTTCACTTTCAAAAATCTAGTAGGACCCGTAGAATAGCTTGTGGCCTGGGGTGTATACTGTAAAGCTACTTTCCTGAGTCACCAACATGTGTCTAGGTTTGATTTGAAGTTGCTTTGGTTTTAGCGGAAACCTCCGACTGAGCTTTGTATCCATGTAATTCAGTTTAGTCTTATACCCCAGCATATTCCCATAGCAACATTCCCTGATCATCATTGTATGTGTTAATGTGTTAATGTATGTGTTGATTTTTTAATTCATTTTATTTGACCAGTTGATTAACAGGACCACAGATGATTAAAATTTAAAGAAGAAGCAGTTAGATGTTATTTTGGACCAATTGCTATTCAGTCATATTAAGAGCTGTCCTTTATTGATGGTGACTTATTTTCATCTAATATGACGGTCAATGTGAAGCTTGTTTTGCTGATTTCTTGCTTAAACACCTTCTACACTTGGTAATTATCTTCCATTGAGTTTGAGCAGAAATTCACTAGACTATCCTCCACATCTGACTTTTGATAGATTTCCTTCAGTTACCTGGTAGTCTTTTAACAGTTATTACACATTCTTTTAAATTCATTGTTTTGGATTTTATAACTATTTATTTGCTTTGTAACATTTCATTTTTGTAAAGTGACACCATTCTGTACTTGCAAGAAGTGTTCATTCATAATAGAACTCATTTTCTAAAGCAACAGCCTGTTTTGTGCCATAATTAATAACTTTGGAAGAATTATTTTCACTTGACACTGACACTCATCTTTGCTTTTCCACTGTCCTCTCGTGTTCTCAATGATCTGTCCAAGGCGTTGGTTCAACCTCAAATGAGTCCGTACTCCCTGTATAAGTGCACTAAGACATCCGCACTATATGTGGTGCACTATAAGTGTCCACTTGCCAGTAATTTGGGATGTAGCCGCTGTGCTCACTGACCTGCCGTCTCTCGCAGTAAACAGAGTTATAGCAACGGCTCGAATGCTTCATTTATCTTCTTCCCTCGGCATTGTTTAAGTTCAAACAAAGTCAGCAAGACTTTTCAGTAAGAGTTTGGATGCGTTTTCAACAGACAAGTCTATTTTGATAAACATGCGTTGAATACATCTTGTATAAAGAGTGTATTTTTGTTTGTTTATTTATTTCGTAAACCCCCGTTAGCATTAGCTTGCGGCTAGATATATATCATTATTATTATTATCATCATCATCATCATCTTCGGTTAATTCTTATTAAAGCCGTTTTGTGTTTGTGGAGAATGGTTTATGAATATATAGGTGACGCAGCTGTAGTGTTTAATGCATGTGACTGTAAATCCCAGGAATTGGACGTGCGTGTGCGCGTGTGTGTTTAGTTAGCTTAGCCACACTAGCGCGTCTCCTGCAGCTGCGCTCGCGCTCAGCGGCTTCACTCAGTGCGCCATGGCGGAGGGAGGTGGACCCGAGCCGGGCAACGCTGCGGAGCCTGTCGCGGAGCCTGTCGCCGCTCAAACCCCGCTCCCTTCAATCGACAGTCAAAAGCAGACCATCGGAGCTCTTCTGAAAACTACACTCCGGAAAGGAGACGAATGGTAAGAGGCTGAAGCCAGCCGTCTCCGGTTCCGTCGGCTCAGAGTTAGCTAGCTTGCAGTAAGCCTCGCGTGCAGTAGCGGTGGCTGTGTGCGCGGAACTAGCTCACCGGAGCCGAGCCCCGCTTCGGTCATCTCAGGGCAGGGGAGCTATTAGCGGTTAGCACGCTAGGCTAGGCTAAGCTAGTTCAACAGGAACACACGGGCTGAGACGGTGGACACACGCGAAGTTAAATAATTACTGTGACTGTAGTTGAGTTGTTTGTCTTCCAGCACATGTTATGTGGCTAAAGTGAGGCACAGCCAGCGGCGTAGCGGGGCGAATATTAGCTGCCCGGTTAACCGTGTTGTCGGCTAACATGTTATTAGCATGTTATTAGCCAGTAGAGGGGTTTAAATTCGCCTGCTCAAACACCGGCTTCTGAAAACGGAGTTCAGTTCTGCCAAGTTTGAAATAAAATGGAGCTGCTGAGCTAGAGACTGTTGTTCACTTAGAAATTTGTGATAATAATCTGCATAGCCATATGGACGGCTCACTAGCACGTTAGCTTAGCTGCTACTTTAACCAGGCTAGCTATAATAGTTATAACATGATTAGTTCTGAACGATAGTTTCATGCAGTTTTTATTTATTTATTTATTTTTTGATAAACAGGGAAGTGAATTATTTGAAGTGTATTTGGTGCCAGTAATCGTTAGTAATTTTAGTAGCTAAGCCAGCTATAGTTAGCTGTGCTACTGCTTTGTCATGGGCACTGGATAACACCCAGAGACTGACAGCAGGGAAAAACCAGACATTTCAGTGAGCAAAGTGTGAGGTTATAATCATGAAGGGCTAGCTGATGGATTTAGCTTCACACTGACTGTGTGAGCTGTGCAGTGCTCAGGGGTGAGCTTCCCAGTGAGCTGCTGCTGCTGCTCGAGTGAACTTGTCTTGACTGAAGTGTTGTTGTTAAAGTGTCATCACTGAGCTTCTAGCTTTCCTCAGGACTGTGCTTGAGTACAGAGCACACACTTCACCTGCCTTGAGCACTGTCAGGGAATGAAGGGAATCCTTGCTAACGAGCTTATGCAGTGGGAACAGACCTCACTTTAGAAAGCAGATTAAGACTTCAGTGCAGACAGCCCACTCTAGTCTTCTTTTTATTGAGCTTTTTACTTTTTTTCTTTGTATGATTGCTTTATTTTGTGATTGACAATCTCTGCCCATTGTGGCTGTCTTCTGTAGGTTTTTGATTGACAGTCGATGGTTCAAGCAGTGGAAGAAATATGTGGGCTTCGATAGCTGGGATTTGTACAATGTCGGAGAACACAACTTGTATCCTGGACCCATCGACAACTCTGGGCTTTTTTCAGGTAAGACTTACATCCGTTAAAGGTTGTTTCCACTGGAAAGGGTGGGAAAGGTTTTGCAGAAAATTCATTTTCCTGTGAGTAATAGATAGATAGATAGATAGATAGATACATCACTTCATTAATCCTAGAGGGAAATTCATACATTACAACAGGAACAGCAGCAAAAGAATAGTCTTTGCCGTAAGAAATAAAGAGTGATGAAATAAAATGACTTTAATGACTATCACGATCACGATGATGATAATGACTTTTGTTGGACAATTTATTGTGCCAGAAATAATTGCGATAAATGATAGTCATTTTAAGATCATTTTATACCACTGATACAATAATATCATAATAATGCAAATACAGGCTTTCAGAGAGCAATGAACTTTTGATCCTTAAGAATATTCAGACATTGGAATTGCATTGTCAAAAAAAAAACACTAGATTTTTTTAAATCAACAGTCCACAAGAGGGTGAAATGAATAAATACAAACTAAACAATGCCTTGTTTTATTGTTTGTTGCAAAGATTAAACCTGGCTCTTAACAAAGTGCGTTTATTTTTAAACTAAAAACACATAAAATTGTAAAATCGAAAGATTTAACCTCAGGCCAGTTCCAGTGTTAAATTTCACACTGTTTTTAGTCATAGCTTTTGTCTCCCGACGAAAATATTCTTTAAAATTATTTAGTATTTTATCATGTCATATTTATTAATTGTAGTTAGTTTTACTCGGGCTAAAATGGCATCGAATATTAATCAGCGGTATTTTAGTTGATGAGAGAATGCAAAAATTAAACCAGATATTCACGTTTTCTGTAGTGCGTTGTTATGGAAAGCGTGCGTTCACAACATGACTGAACATTCTGCCTAGCGTGTTACTGAAGTTCCAGTTCACTTGTACATCATTTTGTGCAGAAGCAAGTTGTAATATTACGTTTATATTGTGTATATGTCTGATTAATCAAATATGTGTATAGGATGCGTTTGGTTGAATTAATTGAGCCGCTAGTAAAGCGCTTCAGTTTACCGGTGTTCATTCACTGTTCAGCTTCAGCGGGTCAATTGACCATGACTGGATTATATGAAACACTACAACTGTTCTTTCTAGATTTTTCAAAAAACATCGTTAGTGCACTGTGAATATCTTGCATGTCATTTTTTTCAACAGTATGTGCTTTTAAATTCGAATGCGCACAGTTTTTGCATTCTAGTGTGCATTTGTATCTTAAATTCAATGGATATTTGAAGTTCCAATTTTAATTTGACGGGCCTAGAGCAGACGAGAGGACAGGAGCAGTACGAATGGCTAAAATGTTGGTGACATTCATTCTTATGTAAATAAACGTGCATGTAAACACAGTGGACAATATTAAGGTCAGCAAAAATGATAGAGGTCATGTCCATATATCGTACGATAAGTCGATAACATATTATCAATAATTATTACAATTATTGTGACAGGCCTATTCAGCAGATTATAAATGATGGTAAAAATAAAGTAAATATAACTGTAAACACCAGTCCTCTAAGTAAATGACAGTGCAAGTAGTAAGAACATATATGCCTCAGGCCTCAGTCGCCTCAGGCTTGCTCACTAGGGATAATTTTGTCTAACATCTAGGATTGTTGCATGTTTTGTTTGTTTGCATGTTTTTCTGTTTCTTATGTTCTGTAAAGCTGCTTTGAGACAATGTTCATTGTNTGAATATGCAGCAAAATAGATATGATCAGCAGAGCATCCATAATAAATTGTATAGTGCCATTATATAGTGAGTTAGCAGCAATGCAATAAACAGAATGCCACCAAGTGTGAAAATGCAAACAGATGTCCAATGAACTTATTAAAGGAATAGGCTCTAATGCACAGTGATGAACTGTTGTCCTGGGTGATCACTGTTGGTGAAGGAAAAAAAAGAGCTCCAGTATCATTCCTAGCTACAGCAGAGCTGAATGAGTCCATTGCTGAAGTGCTCTGCTGTTTGGCAAGTAAGCTATGAAGAGGATGTGATGCATTGTCCAGGATGGACACTAGTCTGTTTGGTGTCCTCCTTTCCATGACCACAACAGTACTGTCCAGGGAGTATCCTAAGACAGAGCCAGCCTCTTTAATCATTTATTATTATAGGAACTGAGTTTCCTCTGAAAGTAGAGTCTGCCCATCCCATTCCTGTATACAGCCTCCATGTTGAACTACCAGTTCAGCCTGTTGTCGAATTGGACGCCAAGACATTTGTAGGTGTCAACCAGCTCAACATCCTGTCCCATCATGTTTATATGCCAAATATTTGTGGACATCTGACCATCACAGCCAAGTGATTGTTCTTCCTCAAGCTGCTGGCACAAAGTTGGAAGCACGCAATTGTCTAGAATGTCTGTGTGTGCTGTCGCGTTGAAATTTGCCTTCACTGGAACTTAAGAGGCCTAAACGTGTTTCATCAGTGCCCCTGTGTACAAAGTGATGCCCATGAAGGCATGGTTTCGCCAAGGTTGGTGTGGAAGACCTCAAGTGGCCTCGACCCCACTGAACACCTTTGGGATGAACTGAGACGCTGACTGTGCCCCAGGCCTCCTCGTCCAGCATCAGTACCTGACCTCACTAAAGCACTTGTGGTTAGAATGATCACAAATCCCCACAGCCATGCTCCAAAATCTAGTGGAAATCCTGGGGCTGTTCACCATGGATCAATTAGGTACTGATACACATCTACCAGCACTACACACATTACTACATCAGTGTCTCTGCTTTGCTGAGAATCGTCCACCACCAAAATAATATTGGCTCAGTGGTTCTGTCATGGTCTATTTCCACCACAACTTGTACTAATTCCTCTCTAGTCTGGTTTTAGCTTGATAGTATTCTTAGACCCTAACCTATTTGTACTAACAGAGGGATAAGTACTTCTGTATGTCACTCTGGATAGGGGCATCTGCCAAAAGCTGTAAGTGCTAGCTAGCATCTTGCTATTGATTTCTGTAGAAATGCTAACATACAGTTGTGAATGTAGCAGTAGTGTGGTGTGAAAGAAGTAAGGATGACTCATTGTATAATTAATATGATTAGCATACTCTATCTATAGTGATGTGGTTGCTATTTACGGTGACCACACGCATGTCCTGTATTATTGTGATTGACTGCTCTAGCTTTATTTTTGAATGAACCGCGAAAGGCAGACTTTTTTCCAGTTACTAATAATACTAGCCAATATGTTTCATTTGTTTAGCATCTTGCTAACACTCAGATCTACACCAAGATCTAATTTCAGTGGCGTAGCTGCTCATAGTTCGACTGAAAGCCTATGCTGGTATGTCTCGCACAGCTGCAATGACTCAGTGGTGCCTGGACGCCGTGCCATGGATACAGAAAGTCACACGGTGAACACAGACACATTGCCGAATAGCAGACTGAGCAGCCCCAAAACCACCCAAGACCACCCACACCAAACTCTCTGCCATCAATGAAGCAACAGGCATGCCGAAAGTTGCAGACCAAGTCCTGGGGAAATGCACCGCTCAAGATTGGGTGTGGGAATGCACCACAACAGCCAAGCAGCAGACAAACGCCTGAAAACAGCAAAACAATTAAACAGACAGCAAACATGTAAATGCATACAAAGAAAAAGCTTTGTTTAGCTATAAATAAAACTCGTCCAATTTACTAAATCTTGTTGCCAACACATTAAGACAAGACAACAGAGCTCTGATTAAATCCAAGTGGCCAGACTGTAGCCATCGACCACAAACAGGCAGGACATAATGTGATGGATCCTTATTTTTCCCTTCATTTATCCCACAGACCAGGAAACCCAAGCGCTGAAGGAACATCTCATAGATGAGTTAGACTATGTCCTAGTGCCTACAGAAGCATGGAATAACCTGGTCAGCTGGTACGGATGCCTAGAAGGCCAGCGGCCCATCGTCAGGAAGGTAACACACTCTTTTCTCTCTCCCTTTGTGAAGGTGCAGATTTCGACATTGTATCAAACATGGGGTTTTTGTGCGGTGGATTTAATTGTTTGTTAGCAAGTGTGGCGCTGTTATGTATTTTGTGCAGTAGGCTTATAGCCTAAACAAAGAAGACAAGAAAACTAACATTTCCACCAATTCAGCAGCGTGAATTGCAGCAGTAGGCATACCGAAGCTGTATAATTAATCGTGATGTCTGTTGTTTCTAGTGAGAACATGTGACATCAGGCTTCTGTGCAACATGCATGCAAACAAAGGGGACTCGGAATTCAGCACACCGCACACACAAGGTCTTCAGACCATTAGATGAAGCTAGCTCTCATTGTAATGCACTTTGTTAGACTTTTGGGCGTTCTTCTAGTGTTTACTTTGTATAAAAAAAAGTTCTATAATCTACCATGAGAATAAAAGAAACAGAAATCTCACGTAAATATGCAGCATATCACAGGTACGCCTACACTTCAGCTCGCATATACGCCATGGGGAATTGGATTTCGGCACAACGCTGGCACAGGAGCATTATTCATTTTCTAATTATCTTCACCATAAACAATATTTGTAAATTGTTAGATATGACACTTTGTTGTAGGCCTCTTTTAATCTTTTTAGGTGTTTTTGACCATTTTCAGCCAGAATATTTCAGTGGCCAGCGATTAACATTTCTAGACTTTATGCATATTTGACTCTATCAGCATTAGATTTGATTTTTCCCCCCATCTTCCCTAGGTGGTTGAGCATGGTATGTTTGTGAAGCACTGTAAAGTGGAAGTCTATCTGCTGGAGCTGAACCTGTGTGAGAATGACAACATGGACAACGTGGTCACTCGCCATTTCAGCAAAGCTGACACTATTGGTATGAGAGCGTCAACTTCAGCATCCTGACTTCATAAAGATTTTACGTAAACTGAATGCTGATCATTTTAAACGCAGTGGATTTGTGCATATTAAATCCTTTTTAGTCTCAAGTATCTGCTTTAATAAGTATTAAATTGTTTTAAATTCAGATTTATATGGCTGTTGATTTTTAAGGCTTTTAGGCAGTTCTTAAGTTTTCCTCAGTGATCACCTTATACACACAAACCTGATAATATACAGTGCACTCAGGAAGTATTCCGATCCCTTCATTTTATCCTTTGCATCCTTATACTAAAATGCTTTTCACATTCACTACATTCACGTTAATATACATGCCCATAATGACAAAGCAGAAACCAGACGTGATAGCTTTTTTAAAAAGAAAAAAAAACACTGAAATATCACATTGACTTAAGGATTCAGACTCCTAGCTTACTTAAAAACGAAGGCGTCTGAATACTTTCTGAATGCACTGTAAGGTCAGAGACTGGTTTGATTAGATAACATCCATCTCTAGCTGAGAGATAGAAGAAAGTTCAGCCAGAGGTGGCTGAGGAACAGCAAATACTCTTATTGGTTAAAAAAATGTTCACCATAATGACTTCTTTTAGATTATTCTGTCTTTGTATTTTTACAAATTATGCTTCAGAATGTTACCATTTTACCTAAACTGGAGTTGTTTTCATTTTTGGCACATCACTTGCTAGAAATGTGTTTTTCAGTATTTTAGAGCAGCAATGAGGATACGTGCAGAGAGCCTGTAACCTTCCTAACGGTTTGTCACCCTGCTTTAGATACCATTGAGAAAGAGATGAGGACTCTCTTTAATATCCCATCAGAAAAGGAGACTCGGTTGTGGAACAAGTACATGAGTAACACTTACGAGCAGTTAAACAAGCCTGACAGCACAGTTCAGGATGCCGGGCTTTTTCAGGGCCAGGTAAGACATCGCCAAAGGCTTATAACACTCCCTTTTATACATTTCAATGTACAATTCAGCTCTGTGTTCAGCCAAGCAGCACTAAACTGCTGTTTTGTTATAACTAACTTGAGTGGGAAAGATTTTCTAAACAGCAAAAAGACTTTTCAAGTAAGATATATGTGGCTGTAAAGCAGATTCTGGGACATGGCGACTCAGTTGGAGTTCATATGCGTTTCTCTGCACCAGATATTTGTGATTAGAAAAGCACGGAGGAAAACCAGCAGAAAGGCAGGACAGGGAGGATCATAGACTGTAAACGTTTAATCCCTGGGCAGAACCAGATTAAAAGTTTTAAACGGCATAAAAATTATATTTACTGTTTAAGTTCCTATGGGCTACCTTTTTATCTCCTGCCCCACGTTACTCAGATTTGCCGACACTGCAACTATGATAACTAATTAGGAATACGCGAGTAATGACTACAGTCCAAACAGAGAAGTCAGTTTTGGATGCTTGTAATTTGTAACTAAGCATATCAACTAGAGACTGTGCGTTCAGTTTCAGTTTCTATATTTCGGATGTTGATCTGTTTGCCCTCAGGTACTTGTGATTGAGAGAAAGAATGAAGATGGCACGTGGCCCAGACAAGCCTCCCATCCAAAGTGCGTATGTTCAGATTTACCTTCACATCATTCTACATTTCTTCCAGTATCAGCTGCTGTTGAGCATTTTTTTTTTATTCACTCATGTGTTTACTTCCAGGTCCAGTACAGCCACCTCTAGGAATTTCACAACATCCCCGAAGCTGTCCTCCAATTCCTCTGCCACCATTTCTTCCACAGTGACCAATGGAGACAGCAGCAGCAGCAACTCGAGTTACATGCTGAACAACAGCACGTCTGCTGGAATCAGGTCCGTTCTTACTTCTTATTTATCATCTTATTCTATCATACAGTCAGAATGTTTACATTGAGCTTAGTTTTGACTTTTGTGTTTTATCATACAGCATCATAGTTGATGAAAACCTATTTCCTATAGTTATTTTTTGAAAACCTATCCAATCATTCCACAGTTACATGTTTAATATTTATCCAAAGAGAAAACACAGCTGTTCCTTTTCTGCAGGTTGGGAGGATACAGCTCGTACAGCTCATCCTACAGTTATAGAGAGTCTGCCTCTCAACCAGGCCTGTGTGGCCTCAGCAATCTGGGCAACACCTGCTTCATGAACTCTGCACTCCAGGTACACACACACACACACACACACACACACACACGCACACACACACACTTGCATGTAATTGATGGTCTTCACACTCCTGCTTCCTAAGGATCCTGATCTTTGTGATGCGCATTTGCAATCATCCAAACCTATGTTTGTACTGAACTGCTGTGTATTCCTCATTTATCTTTTCCAGTGTCTGAGCAATTCACCCCCACTGACAGAATATTTTCTGGAGGACAAGTATGAAGCCGAGATCAACCGAGAGAATCCCTTAGGAATGCGAGGGGAGATCGCTGAGGCCTATGCAGATTTGATCAAACAGATGTGGCTTAGCCGGAGCAGCTATGTGGCTCCCCGCACTTTTAAAGTAAATCATTTAGAAACAAGTTGTGCTTTTAGAATTTTCGTTCTTAGTCTAGCGTGTCAGTGTGTGTGATTAGGTCAGAACGTTATGCCTGTACTAGAAGGTTTCAAGTGATAACGTTTGGCATAGTATCAAAAGATTAAATGTTTTTAACCAGTGCTACTTTGAAAGTGCTCTTTGTGAAGGACGGTGTCTCTTGTGCACAGACACAGGTTGGCCGTTTTGCCCCTCAGTTCTCAGGGTACCAGCAGCAGGACTCTCAGGAGCTTCTGGCCTTCTTGCTTGACGGCCTACACGAAGACCTGAACCGTGTCAAGAAGAAGCCTTACTTGGCCTTGAGAGATGCAGAGGGCAGGCCAGATGAGGTATTTCACAAGCAGTTATAAAACATTTTATGTTTGGCGATATGGCTAATGGTTCTCACACACACGGAATCTCACTAGTGGATCTTTTCCTTGCTTTATGTCATGATGTCACCGATTAGAAAGTGTTTTGTTAGTCTACATATGTTGTCCTGTGTGTGCGAGTGGGAGTGTGTGTG
>CM074946.1:13707817-13723587 GCA_037577455.1 Pangasius macronema
CACAAACAAGCAGCAACTGAAGGTGGCTGCAGTGAAGGCCTGGCAAAGCATCTCCAGGGAGAAAACTCAGAATTTGACTTTTGAGAACTTGGGCTCCAAAATCACAAAAACTCTATCATTGTCCAAATACGTCCGGACCTGACTGTATAAGTGGCTTAATCATATGATTATTGTCTTGATAATCTTCAGGTTCAGAGAGAGAAACTTCTAGTGTGGAACTTGGCTGTCCGGGACTTCCATATTCTCATTAACATGGTCAAGGTACAGACTCACATGACCTTTACATCAGCCTATCAACCATTTATTGCACTTATTTACCGGTTCTGATTTAATCAGCTATTCACTCTGATCAATGGGAGTGAAATTATAAAAACATAAAAACCTGATAACACCTGTGTGCGGAAATATCACGTTTTTATGACTGTTTGTTAAACTGGTTCCTTATCCAGTATGATCTTTGTAGGAAGAGAGCCTAGGCAATATTAGAATATTAATATTTCCATGCCAGTTTGGTGAAATATATTTATGCTTTCTTAAAGTTAAGGAATCAGAAAGTATTATTAAAATAATCCAGTTTGGGCAAAGATAAAATCGTTAAAATAATAAATTTCCTTCAAAAATAAATCCATTATTTTATTTGCTTTTTTTGTGTTTCTGAAAATGTCAATTTGATATTCGGGTCCTGTGGAAAAATACTCTCATATTAGATTTTCTGCGCACATTTACATGACACATTTTTGAAGAGTTTGCTTCTTTAATCAGTATTATAGTGATTAGATATTAAATATATAATGATTGCTGTAATGATTAGCAGTTAGACATATCTATGGCAAGTCTTGGTTTACTCTTCTGGGAGTCTCTTAGAGATGCAAACTTGCCGTGGCTACAGTTACCAAGCAGAAACCTCTTTTAAATATTCTTTTCTGTCCTATTTTGCATGTAACATAATTTATGCAATGTCTTACAAATTCTTTGTAAATCATCCTGAACACACCTGTTAACTGCACTTGCAATTTAGCATATTGCACATGTAAATCTGCACCCAACATTTGGGATCGTAGTAAATCAGGGCCACAGTGTGTTACAGTAAAAGAACAAGAGTGTGTTTTTTTTCCAAAAAAGTCATTGCTAAAACTGTCTAATAAAGCATGCACACACTGAGTGTATAGTATCTCCAGTCTAATGCATTTAGAGCTAACTTCTCTTCCTTTGTCTTTAGGTTTTTGATAGCAGACCAGTGCTCAATGTGTGTTTAAAGGTGAGCAGAACAAATGAATAAATGCAACATTTTGGGGTTAAAAGAAGCCATCCTTGTTCACACTGTGAACGGTGTTTTGTTCGCAGTATGGCCGGCTTTTTCTCGAGTGCTTCCTTAAGCTTGGAATGCCTCTCCTCGACTACAGCTTTAAAAAACACAAGGTATCTGTGCTTTATTCAGCAGTGCTATTGTTTTTAGTTTATCTGGCCAAATATAAGCACATTCTAAATGCCTAGTGAAACCATATTCAGTTTTGGGTCATAGTTTTGATAAATCTGCTGGATTTCTCTCAGGAGGATGTTCAGAGTTTACTGAAGACCTTTCAGCTCAGCACCCGGCAGCTCCATCACATGTGTGGCCACTCAAAGGTAACGAGAAACTTTACTCTGCTTTGCGCAGTATCTCACAGACTATGTATAATGGTTGTTGTTTTTTTCTCCATAAATTTCTTTCACCGAATGAGCAAACAATCAGGTTAGACCTTAAATTCAGTGCCTCCAGTGTCCAGTGAGCTGCATGTGCACTGCACAAATCCTTTTTTTCTGGTATGCTTCCTCGAATCAGAGCTGTCTGTCCAAGCATTTTCGTTCGCTGTCTAATTTGAGAGATAATCACACAGTGCAAGTGAAGTGTATAAAGAAGGATCTGATAGAACAGTAACTATACACAATGGAGTACAGAGTTTCCTGAAAGCATCACCGCTCAAAGACCATTGTTAATTGGTGAACTCTGTAAGCTTTGCCATCTGCCAGCTTAACCTTATGATGCTTTTTGGGAAACTGGGCCAACTGTAATGTTGCTCTGCTCTGTCCTCAGATCCGGCAAGACACAGCCCTAACCAACCACGTGCCAGCGCTGAAGAAGCACCTTGAGCAGTTTGTGTATCGCGTTAAGGCAATGCTCACTCTTAACCAATGCCAGGAGGCTTTCTGGCTGGGCAATCTGAAGAACAGGGATCTGAAGGTGAAACCTGTGGGACACATACTAATTATTAGTGTCTGTTTATGTCTAGTTTATGGAACTAAAGTATTGAGGTAGCCATTAGTATAGTAGTGGCACATACACTCCTGAACAAAATCTTAAGACCGGGGGAAACATTCCAAGTATTCACACTTCGCACTGGTGGATCATAACCAGGTTGTAAGAACTGCTTCAAAATGTCAAAAGAAGAAAAAGGAGCAAGAGACAAAAAAACAGAGATTGGCAATTTATTGAATATTTGAGTATATGGGGAAAAAAAGATAATAATTTACCCACTTGACATATAGTATAAGAATCATGGCACAATGACCAAAAAAGGCAATATTAATATTAAACAATTCTGTCAATTCAGAATTAAGTTTTTGAACGGCAAGCACATTTATGCACAAAGATTTTTGCAGGATGTTTTTAAGACAAGTGATTCATTTAATAAAAATATCTTAATAAGCATATTTCTAACTGTCTGTTTACATTTGCTCATTTAGCTGATCACTAACCAAAGCGAGTTACATTTGGAACAGGATACGCTTGAGCAGGTGAAGGTTAAGGGGTTTGCTCAAGGAGTGGCAGCTTGGTAGTGCTGATCAGTAATCCAAAGCCTTAACCACTGAGCCACCACTGCTCATTCAACCAATCCATGGCTTATCCTCCCTTTATATATTAAATTTTGTTTAGCTGAATCTGTCACTCTATCCTGATTTGTCTGACAAAATAGGTGGAATTTTGCACGTTCAATTCATATCAGTATCCCAAGTACGAAAGCAGGAAAGTCGTGTGCTGTTCGTGACCATACCCTGACACTGACAGGACACACAAACACTGCCGGACTGAGCTCTTGTGCTGAGCACTTCTCTCCAAGAGAGATCAGATAAATAGAAACGTTATTTATCAATTCATCCTGCCAAAAACCTGACTGTTTTATGGGTGTTGTTTCTATAAATAGTAGTTTTATGGGGAGCAGTGTTATTTGGCCTTCTGCATCGCCAGTACTTCTGCAGCTAAATGAATTAACTGAACCAAACAAACTAAAAACATTGGTTGGATTCCAAATCTCCCTACATAGGTGCATGCAGTATGAATCCTGGCTTCCGTGGTGTGTGTCGTACTATGGGAAGCCATTTGGGATTCAGGTTTTGGGTTCAGTTTCAGTCTGGATAACTAGCCATAAACAGCAGTGCTACCATTTAGTGATGATGTGTGTCTATCTTGGTTTGACAGCAAAGTAAAAATTACAAGTGCACATGTGGTTGACTTTGAGAAAGGGTGGGAATGGACAAATGAAGGGCTGACAAATAGGAGACAAATAGGAGAGGATGTTGTATTAAAATACCACTGCACTCTTTAGCTCCTCTTGGATGGCTAGTTCTGATTACGTAGACTAGTATTTGGGTTCAGATGTGCTTTCACTGCACTAAGTTAGTGGTTTTACATCCAAAAGAGACCGTACTTCAGTACTTCCTTAAAGAAAAACTGATTTGTGTTGTATGACCAGAAACCGTTAACTTTTAGCAACAGAATCTGTGGGCTATGCTATTTATCTAGCTAACTTAGCTAATCTTACTGATGAACCAACTCAGGATTAATCTATTAGAATCTTGATTGATGCTGAAATCCCTGTACCTGTGACAAATGAAAGCTAGTAGTAGCTATGTGCCAACCTTTTGATACCAATGGTACAGCTGCGAGTTAATAATACATTTAATAATACATTTTATTTATAAACCACTTTACATTTTAAAGAAAATCTCAAAGTGCTATAAGAGTTATAGGTCAGCTTACCATTCTATACTGATATGTTCCCTCAAATTAGTGAACAGCCACCTCCTCTTCTGATTCCAAATCAGAGGTGCACACATGCAGGGTTGGGTTTCCCCAGTGGCATATTTGTAATTGCATAGCATGCCAAAGGTAGTGAAACTATGGTAGTGGGGGAAGGGGAGAGGTGGAGATGGTAGGAGAGCCTGGAGGTGTTTGCATTTTGCACATTTATACATTTATTATCGATCCGCACATTTTTATAAGGGTTAAATGGGTTAGGTGGTCATGGCTACTTGAGTAACAAAGGTATTTTCTGCTATATTTAATGCTTCTGTCTCCATAATCCGCACTTTAAAGAGTTCAGTTTTCCATTGTCCAGCGTACATACTGTATGCACATACCTTACCAATTTTGGATTAGACAGTTTTTATGTACTGTTTGTATGCATATGATATTGAATGTGTTAATGTTTTTAGGGTGAAGAGATTCTCTCCCAACGCTCACAAGAAAGTGATGATGAGGATGAAGAGGCTTCTCAGCTACAAGAGGGAAATGAGGACAAGGTATGAGCTACTTTGTTTAGAACACAGTAATTGAAAACCTGCTGGGTACATTTTTTTTTATAAATTCTTTTTTTTTTTTTTTTTTTGTGCCAAAAATGTTGTTTATGTCGAGTTCTCTTAGTCCTCTGTCCTGTTTCTGACTCAGGAAAGTGATGCTGAGGTGAAGGAAAATGGGAACCAGGATGAAGAGGAAGAGGAGGACTCAGATGTGTCAGACTGATCACACAGCAACAACTAGTTTTATACTTTTATATCCATTTAAAGTCAAACTTACATCTATAGACCTAAAGCTCCTTAAATTCAATATCCCATCATTTTGATTTTTCAGCTTGATAAACTTGTTTTTTTTATACAATACTACAAAACATTTGGGCCAGAATCTAAACACCATTCACCCATATTATTAAAACAGGTTTTGTAAGAAAAATGCTTTCACTTTTACTACTCGAGTGTTTTCCTGTTTGATTACATTACTGAGATGTGTATGTGTATGTGTGTGTGTGTGTATGTATATGTATATGTATATTAATTTGCCAATAAAATGTCATGGATTCAAAACAAAATTTTTCAAAATCGAATAATATGCTGTCGTAATGTCATTATATCCTACTAGGTTTTGGTCACAAATCGATAAATCTGGCAAACCAGTAAAACCAAGTTTTACTGGAGAAAAAACACTGTTCATTTAGACATTATATATAACAAGAGGGTTTTTGTGATTTGTGCTATAGCAGGTTATGCAAAACAGTGTTAAACCAGTGTTCTAGTGCTCACCCAATTCCCTAAACTCTAAACACTACTCCCCTGTTTTGACACATGAGTCAGATTTGTTGAGCTGTCACTGCAGAACTCTAAACACAAATCCCTTAATTTCTTACTGTGTACACCATGTGGTCATTTTGAAAGCACTAGCATCCAATACTGTTCACTCAGATCAGCACAGCTTGAGCTCAATTAGCACACAATTCCCCTGGTGAAAACACTAAGAGTCAAAATTGAACACACATCAATCAATTCCTCAATAGATAGATAAAAGGGCCCGAATCAATTCACTGAGTTTTGGAACAATGGATCAACAGAGAAATGAAAGAATAGGTCAAGGAGGGAGAGGTGGAGAGGAGGAGGAGGAACATAAGTGGCCATTGGGCTATTGTGAATGTCCCTGGTCAGCACGGAGGGAATGTCACTATGTGCGCAGCCATCAGCTAACGAGGGGTACTCCACCGCCATGCCATTCTAGGACCCTATAACACTATGCTCCTCTTTGCTTTCCTTGACGGTCTAAGAGAGCATATGTTCCAGCTGGACCACAGGGAACCAGCACAGCCAGAGCAGCCTCACTACATTGTTGTTTGGGATAATGTCAGCTTCCATTTCTTAACGCTGGACCCCGCTTTAGGAACCGTGGCTTTGCAGTCTGTTAGGTGTATGCTGCCAGCCAAAGGTTCTTATGTTTTATTACAGTAGATATAAGACTCACAGATAGCAATAGTATTAACTGTAAAAGAAAAAATATGTGGTCTGCCTAAAATGCCTAATTTGAGTGATCAAGATTTTTTTTCCTTTTCTAGATTGTTCCAATAAATTTGTTACATTTCTGATTTCGATAACCCTTTAATAATAAACATTTTCCAGTTGACTTCATATTCCTTGGTCAGATCTTTGAGTGTTTAAAATGAGGTAATTTAAACAAAAAATGCCAAAATAAAAGGTGTTGAAAATCTGCCAGCGTATGTGGGGGTGGATACATGCAAAGATCAGTGACCAAATTTGTCACAGGTATTGGCAGACCTCCACTCTGAAGAAAAAAATCTCTCTATGTAGACGCTTGGACTCTGAGCAGTGGTTTTATCTGACAAGCTTCCTCCAGGAATGCCATCAGATGTGGCCACCCTACTCTGTGACAGTGCTATCTCCTCTGCTTGTGGGAGAGGTGGTGGTGGAGATGGTGTCTCCACCTTAACCATTTTAAGGGCCTCAGCCTTCTTCTGCTTGAGTACAAATTACTCAATATTACTCAACAATAAGCCCAAGTTTGCTAGTTTTGAATGTCTTTGTAATATTTTAGTGTCTGTCAGGGGTTTTGAATAGCAAAATGTTAAATATTGCACTGGAAAAACATTCAAGCTTATTGCTTCTCTTAATGATTAGGTGCTTTGTTCATGGGTAGTCCATTCAGGCTATAAACATTTGTTAACTTTGGTTTGTACACCACCTAGAGTTGGGGTATCAGGCATTCTACCTCATTTAACACACCTCATTCCACTCATCACCTAATTCCTGACCCAAGGCCTTCATGTGTTCAATTTGGTGTCACAAATTTAAAATTGGTTTTGGTTAGGGAAATTAAACTGTTGAATGAACTAAGTAGGTTTTATACAGGTGTACATTTTTCACTGACAAAGTTTTAAGTAAATATGTTTGTAGTCTGCATAAAATATGAAGAGCTACAAAAACATGAAGCACTGCATATGGGCATAATGGGTAGCGTTATTGCCTCACAGATCTAGAGTCTAGGGTTTGATCCTTAGCTTGGATTACTGTCTGTGCATGTTCTTCGCATGTTCCCGTGAGTTTCCTCCGGGTTCTCCAGTTTCCTCCCACCTCCCAAAAGCATGCCAGCAGGTGCGTCATGCCCAGTGTTTCCGGGACAGACTCTGGATCCACTGTGACCCTGACCAGGATAAAGTACACAGTACCTGTGAGATCTAATTTTTTTTTTTTTTTTAATCATTGTTATTTTTATTTTAATGAAGCTCATCATGCATAAATAACAAGTACCACAAGCTTAGATATTTACGCAAAGGAGGTATACAATTTTATATATAAATTAAATAAATTACATACTTTAATAGTTTGAATTGCTTTTTGTGTCAGTGTACAGTGTCATCTCCCTTTCAAAAGAAATAGAACATGGCATCTTACATACCTTAGCCATTATTACTATAAGACTTATAAATGTTTGTGCTTGTAAATGCTTGTAAATACTAGTATCAGTATTTTCAAAGATTTTACAAATGGGCAGCAAAGTAAATGAACAACAGTCTATGGGCAATCATTACAAACTATACAATGTTTGAAATGTTCTACAGTAATTTCTAGCTGGATACATCACAACAATCCACACGACCGATCCACCTCACCCGTCTGGATGACGTCATGCCCCGGTTAGGAATCTACTAATCTGCTCATAATTCAATTCGATCTCTGAAGCTATAATTAGACGTTCATTATAAACAGTTACTCCGAATATCAATTTTGGAGTTTGTGTAACCGTTTTTTCCCCCCGGAATGCTGCCCAGTGAGGCTACCATAAGGCGACATGAGACATAAGAGCACCCCTGCAAAACAGAAACATGGTACAACCGGGAAGTAATGACGCTGTGTTGAAGGAAATAAGCCTCACTTTTGGCAGTTGAACGCTAAGAGTCAGGGCAAAATCCCAAACAGCTCTCTCCCCTGCTCCTATTAGTGCACTATATGGCCTACGGAGTGGCTTCTACACCCTAACTAGTGCACTTTATGAAATACAAGAAGCAGTTTAGGATTCAACCTACATTTTGCTCGAGGAAAATCACCGAGGGTATAACGTAACCTAACCTAACATAATATAACATAACAGTGCCGAGTGAGCTCGTGGGGTGCTTGGCAGTTCAGGATCTTTTAAACAGCGTTGCATCAGTGATCGAAGACATTTCTCTTGCTTCAGCAGAAACAATGTCTGACTTTGTGATTTTATCCTTGATCTTGTTTTTGGTCGTGTGTCTCATCTTGACCCTTGCTGGGTTCGTGTTTTATTCCGGACTGCTGTCTGAGATCGTTGTTCGGACAGGATCTCCCCCGGTGAAAAAGATGACTATTGCGTACAAGTTTAAGACAGGGTCGTACCGGGACCGCGGATCCGCCTTCACCGAGAGCTGCAGCATCGCCCCGCAGCTCTGCTCTGTAGCTCTGTATTATGACAACCCCAATGAGGTGAGTTACAGTGTTCATGTCCACTGCGACCTCCAACTTCCCTGCTCCTGCTCCTGCTCCGCACTCAGACCTTTTATCATTAGGGCCTTATGCTGTGAGTTGAACACCACTGACAGTCATTTATTGCACAGACTGATCTAAAATATTACTACTACTACTACTACTACTACTACTACTAATAATAATAATAATACAGTGAAAGATTTGGTGTAGTCTGTTGGGTCTGATGTATTTCAGTGTGTGTTTAAAGGCCCTAATGACAGAGAGATATACAAACATGTGACAGACAATGTTTTTTTGTTTGTTTTGTTAAGCAAACAAGCCAAGCCTCCATTACAGCTGAGTACAGGAGGTAATCAGCTGTGTTTACTGATAGGATCTCTCTGGTCAAAACATTACACACTGTACAAGCACACAGCTGTAAAACTGCATTAGGGCCTAATTCACTTTCACTGAACACTGAACTTTATTGAATCATTCCTGATATTTAGCACACATGATCATATGTTTCTGCATGTGAGGGTTTACAGCATGTGTGTGGATTTAAACAGTCTGCTCAGTTTTCTGGTTTACACCCACCCTGCCTTGTTGTTCTGTACAGCCAGTGCACTGTTTACTGCAAATAAATAAATAGATAGATAGATAGATAGATAGATAGATAGATATTGAAGCCACTGGTCATGCTTTTAGTTATGTTTCTTGTGGCCGTGAATTAATACATTAAAACCACAAGTTGATTTTCTGATCCTGTGAAATATTTTTAGTTCACAAAACTACTGTATGTTAAGATGAGTGAAACACAGAGAAATCACCTGAATTATTGTGGCCACTGGAACCTAAGCATGAGATGACTGATAATATTAAACTTTACCAATCAATGGAATGATGTATTAAGATATGACTGGCGTTGTGACTTGGAGAGACCATTATCCCACACCACATTAAGCAAATTCTCAAAGCAAACAGACTTTCCCAGCAAATAATTAACATAGCATTCAACTAAAACTCAGAATTTCCAAACTCCAACTAGGACCATTTAGCAAAGAGAGCACCCCGTAATCTCAGAATTCCTACTTGGAAAGTTAGGAGGGTCTCCTCAACCCTGAGTTCAGCATGTGACGTCAAATCAACATGGCTGCTCAAGGCAACAGCAGTAAACAAAGTAGCACTTCCTTACTTTTAGTTTTCTTACTTTCAGTTATACTACAGAATATAAACTAGTATTTGCTTTAGATCAATCAACATACTGACATATTCTGATAAATCTATGATACTGCTACACTGTTCACTGTTTTGAGGAGGTAAATATACTTATCACTTATCATGGTTAGCTGGCTAAATTGTGGCTAACAAAAGAAGAACGTGGAGGTGTACATGTTTTATTTTCACTTTGTAGTTTGAAGCACTGGAGGTTGAAAATGACGCAATTTCAAAGTTCCAACGTCCTTCTTCCCAGTTAAGTCAAATGCAACATTAGTATTAAGTACAACAAGTGAAAGGCTTGTTCATACCTACAGTTTTTATATCTCATGACCACAGCATGATAATTCACAGTCATGAGATACATTTGGCCTTGAAATATTAACTCCTGGACAAGAATAACCACCATGCCACCTTAGAGGCTCTGCAGTACTGTACTGGTCTTTTTCTGTAGTTATGTATATACATTGCTTTTTGTCATGCACTTGTCATGTATATTCTCTATGTGTCGTATAGGGTAGTCCTACACACAGAGCCCATCTATTGCATTGTATGTTGCAACACAATGCTTTATTCCACACTAAACATGTACAAGAATAACAGAAATGTTAAAACTGGTTGGTAATGATGGCTAATGAATGTTTCCCTCCATACTACTGCAGTCTAACATGCTGCATAGCAGAAATTGGCAGTAACTGGCACGGAAAACCATGTGCCTGCACAACGTGCCACGTTTGTGGCTATGCTAATCCGGTATTTGTCATTTCTGCAATGCCAGCACATTTTTTAAAATGGATTCCTTTTGCATCTCCTCTCTGGTGGCCTGCTGGAAGACTCCCAGGTGCCCATGTCCTGTAGATGCACGTTCTGCTCCACTGGCTATACTTTCTGCTGTTATTCCAACCACAGAACTAACATGAGCTGTTTTAAAACTATAGCTTGTACATTAGAGTAAACATAAGGTAACAGGTGAGGTTGGGCATGAGAATATAGCTGCACTGAAGTTTGTGATAAAACCCCAAAATGCTTGACTGACATTTCTGCCGAAACATTATGCTTGGCTGATATGAAAGTTTCATAGAGTCAGTGAAAATGACTGGTGTTCAGAGTATTAGTGTTGTTTTCGTTCCTTTAATAAGCTTTGAAATCTGATATTGTTCTTACTGTCCCACGTAATCTGCCCTTGTGCAAGTTGGACATTTCAGTTTAAACACAGGCCCACAATCTTTTCAACTTATCTCATAGGACACTTTTAAAATTTGTCATGACAAATATTGGAGTCCCCATTGCGTCAGAAAAGCATACTGCAAGATAAATAAATCATATACATACACAAAAACGTTGTCATTATCTATCATTAAGAATGTGTTCTACGATTTAAATAACAAACAATGAACATTCAAAAGTAGCCCAGATAACAGCAAAGGGAGAAAACGTTTTATTTCTTTTTAGAAAAGACTCTGACAGAAACAGTTTGCTGGATATTGAAGTTCATAGTCTACTGATGTTCATAAATTTCAAACCACATAAAGAACAGAGACACAAAGATCTGCATTTCCTGAACTGATTACAGAATTTTAAAAAATATAATACCATAAATCAGTGGTTCTCAAAGTGGGGTCCATGAAGGATAGCCAGGGGGTCTGTAATTTTAATTTAGTTACAGTGATGGAAACCAGAACCTACCATTATCAAAGCTGTATTATTACTAACACTTCAGTTGGGCTTAAATTCAAACTTTAGTAAATGATAAACAGATAAGCCTATAAAGCTCCATGACTCCAATATATAGCCAGATTACTATACACATCTGAAGAATAAGCCTGATTGTTTTGGAATAGTTCATAAAATAAATCTGTACTGAAGAGGTCATGTCATTTTTTTTTTTATAAGCGGGCATTGTATCATTTGGAGAATCATGGAAAGAATACCTAACTTTAAAATGCCCCTCTCTCCATAGCTGATTGTGCAAAAAAACACTTTTTTTAAACACATCCTGCCAGAGAAAACTTACTTCCCTCAGCAACTGACTTTTATAGAAGCAATAAGCATGTTATTCCATGTCAGCCCAGGTCAAGTGGGTCATAACACATCCGATTTATACATACATACATACATACATACATACATACATACATACATACATACATACATACAAACATACACAGTCTATTCCCAAACCTAAGAGATCCCAAAATCTATTGAAATCTTCCCACTTGAATGTATGGGAACACAGCTGCTTATTCTGCTGAGCTTTAGATGGATCATACCTGGCAACTAAAACAGATGAAGCTTCAGAGGGAGGAGGGGCGTTGGGTGCAGTACAGACAGTGTCATTCATGATCCTTTCTCAACACCTTATTTTAATGTTAGGCATATTTAAAGTATACTGTATATTATATTGTATGATTGTATTCTTATATAATATAGTACCATATTCATTCATTTTCAAGGTCGTGGTTGATCCAAAGCCTATCCGGGGTGGTGAGGCAGGAAAATGCCCTGAGGGGTCACACACCTTCACACACTCATTCACACCTAGAGGCAATTTAGAGTATAATCTATCTACCTGCATGTTTTGGGGAATTAGAAGGAAACCTGAGAACGCTGAGGAAACCCATGCAGACATTTGAAACTCCAAACAGACAGTTAACCGAGCTCAGGATCGATATTATATTGTATTATATTATATTATCAGTTATATAAGCTAAAATCCACAGGAATGTGATTAATTGTTATGTTGTCATAGAAATATAACTGAGCAAGAGTACAAGTATTCATTTTCAGTTTCACTCAAATAAAATACAAATTCTCTAAAATGACACTTAAGTATATAAACAAAGTACAGTTATTTGCTACCTCTGGTTCCATGAAACCAAATATAAAACTATTAGTCTACCACAGTTGGGGTTTCACTGTTAGTTTTGCACTTCTAAAGGCCTAAATATATCATTTTGGGGAGAAGCTTGAGCCACTATAATGTAGCGACAGGAGCATTGTGTTTTAGTTTGTTGTATTCATCTCAGCCTGCCAGACATTTAAAAACAGCAGGCTAAAGGAATGTACACTAATTTTGTGCTGTAACTGAAACCAGCAGGAGTCAAGGTCAAGACCGAAGTGTCTCGTAGACAATCCTGTTTCTCAGCTACTCACTCTAGCACACTAAGGTGCAGAGTATTTCATTGTTTGTTAGTGAATACTTTTTCTTTCTTTTTCTCTGGTATTTGCTCTAGCACTGCGTACACAAAGTCTGGCTTTACTGTCTGGCTTTTTGCTGAAAAACAAAGACACTTTCCTTTTGCACAAATTCACTCTGTATTTGACGTAGTTGCTGATTATTAAAATGACCAAAGCCACAGTGGGCAACATGACTGACTGACTGTTCACCTAGTTGGTAAAACTTTAAAAACATTTTCTATTATATATAGTTCTGGGGCACTACAGGTTTTCCTTCGCTCTGGTGCGTGAATCTCAACCAGAAATAAAATTATAGCCTTTTTATATTTCTTACATTTCCACTGACAGATGATCCATCTACTGTTAAATTTATAACCTTCTCCACTTATGGAAAAACAACATTACTGATCAATTTTGCGTATGTTTACAATGAGAAATGAGTTCTCACTTTGTCTCATCACCTGAGGTAAATGTCACTCGCAGCATTTAAACACGAACCTCATCATGGTCACTTCACTGTTTGTGCTAACATCAGTGAGGAAATAATCACTGATTAATTTAGTCAGTTCTGTTGACTAAATTTCTTGTTATTAATGTCATTTCAAAACAGCTCTTCTCTGTTTTGATGATGATGTCATAGTGCAGGAGCGTCAGTATGACATATAACTATCCAAAATCATGATGTTCCTTGTGTGAAATGACACAACAAATGTCAAATGTGAAATGACACAACAAATGCCGATGGACTGCATCTACCACTCTGACGGTTTTTGCAGACCGCCACACGACAGGGGTTTTGGTCTTTAATTCTTTTGTTGTTTGAATTGCATACTGTTTTGCACAAACTTTCTTTCTCCCTTCCCTGTAAATATGTTTGAATCAGCAGATGGAGTAATAATATTATAATATAATATATATAGTATTATAGCATTATAAAATATAGTAAAAATTTTCTGTAGAATGAGCAACTTTGACACAAATAATACACGTCTCATCTTTGGAGCATATATATGTAGCTTTGTGTCTGAGTCTGACTAATTTAGCGGTTAGACACGTAGGATACGTGTTGTGTGCTGGAAAACTCTGACTTAACTTTTCCTTGAAAAGTAGGCACGATGACTGTAGAGCCAGAACTTCCCAGGCCCCACCAAAAAAGACGTGGCAGCTTGTCTAACCGCATACGAGTCATCTGTCGTGCAGCTCCCGTGGTGCTACTTAAAAGTGGAACATGGCAGACAGTGTGCTGCGACAGCTGTAGGCAGGATTAGGTGCCTTCTCGCTCTGTTTATTTAATATCCAGCAAAACTACTGAAGTGTCACCATAAAGTTTAATGTGCTAATCCTGTCTGAAGTCCTCAAGTAAAGTGCACCTAGTGAAGCCATCCATAACAATTACAGTCTTAATAAACTATAAATAGAGGTACTCTATTTATATTATTATTCATACAAGTTTTATTCTAATATGCCTGAGTGATGTTTTGAGCATAGTCTTAATAAAGCATAAAGCCAATAATGCCATAAAGCACGGTATTATGCCTTCCTCAACGCTAGGGGGCAGTAAAGTCATTTAATAAATGTTGGTAGTGTTTGGCAAGAAGCAGATCATGGAGTATACAGGGGGCCAGATGAGACTTCATCAATATACCTGTGGGCCAGTCACATTCTTTATATATATAAAGAATTTTTATACTTTTATATGTATTTTATTTTAAGAACCCAAAATGGTCATTACATGATACAATTTTTTTAAAGACAAGGCTATTCCCAAATGGACGTAATCCACTACATAGAATCTTGGATTCAGTCCCTATCTAGTATACAAGGCAGGAGTCGTCAACTAGTGGATTCAACAAAGTATTTCAGCGGGCTGAATCGAGAGCTAACATACGTATGAAATGTACGAAAAAATGTTAGGAATTCATTTTTCTAAACTTCAGCCAGCTCAACATTTATGTAAATTATTTAGCTGAAATGACCTCATCAGAGCAGAAGCTAGCTACAAAGCTATAGACATTAGCTCAGAAAGGGGAATGTTCACAGGCTTTCACTCGTTTTTCCTTTTATTTAGCCTCTATGGTCTGATTAGCAAAATGGCAGGCTAAAGCAGATGACAAAAATCATGTTTAATGACAGTTAGACAGAACTATGCATTTGTTCTTCCCATATCAAGTTCAAAAACAACTTATTTATTAAGTCTGTGGCACTAGTCAGAAGTGGTAATATGAAACACCACCACGAAACAAAATATAGCCACTTCAAATTGTCTTATTTATTGCCTTAAACTGATCAGTGATATTTAACTTTAAAGGTTAACTATTGTCATCATTCAGTCATGTTAGTTGCTTATCCAGGACTTTACAAATTTTACTTGATTACCCCTGATATAGAGAGTAAGCTGTTTGTGCTTTAGTCTTTATCCATGTTTGTTTGTATAGGTTAATCTTTGTGTATATAATTGGTGAAAGCTTCAGCTGTTAAAAATGCCTCAAACATCCATGCCTGAACAAAATGTTCAACATATAGGCATTTATAGTCTAAGACTAAAGAAGGACTTTCAAGTAGCTTCAAATGTTTGGCTGTTTGCAATAATCACATAACCAACTTGAAACAGGTAACAGGAGTGTAGAGGCATTCCTTCATCTGCCAGTCTGCTACAGGTTTTTACTTCTGCTCAGCATGTAGTGTGTTATCATACTGTGCTTTACAAGTGCAAGTGGAAACTGTGATGAATTTACTGGTTGTACAATTGCACTACATGTCCTTATAGTGCACAATAATAGGAGGGATTTATTTATAATCGCACTATCCGTTGCACCCAGATGAGGATGGGTTCCCTTTTGAGCCTGGTTCCTCTCAAG
>CM074946.1:13736881-13750311 GCA_037577455.1 Pangasius macronema
ATTGTATTTAACTCTAAAGTGTTATTTGAAAGCAGCTATTTGAATGATGTCTGAGAAATTCCTATTCTCTCTCTCTCTCTCTCTCTTTCTCTTGTACGTTTTTAGTGATCCACCTTTTGTACTATACAACTCGGAAAGAATTAATATAAAGAAACTCACCAGCCTCTGCCTCTGTCTCTCACATGAAGTGATCCAGAGAGGCAAGTAAAGCTTTAGAATCAGGGAAAAAAGATTAAAAGAAAGCAATAGAATGGTTTAGAAAGATGGAGAAAATGTAAAATAAAGGAGAATAAGTGCAAATAGGATGACGCTGTTTCCTTTTCTTCACTCGTGTTTCTGAAAGGGTGCAGAGGCTTGCAAAGCTCTCTTTTTTTCCTCTTCATCTCCTGCCTTATTAGCAAGCCACGGACCTTTTTACTCACACGTTTGGAAGTGGTGTTTTAGCACAGCAAGCCCCATTCTGCTGCAGGAGCAGTGATTGACATGAGCAGTGGGAAGCCAGTCAAACTGACACATGACCAGGCCTTCTCCTGCAGTCGTGCATGGAAGATACGTGTCTCTGCTTCTCTGTCCTGGAGAAACCGGATGGGAGCCTGGGACATAAAGCTGCCCTATTCAGCCTGCACAACTCCAACCATCTGCACATAATGACTCCAGCCTCTCTGGGATTATGGCTAGCTGGAGGAAGGTGATGTGTGAAGGAAAGCATGCCAAAAATGGATTCACACCTACTCTCGATGGACAGATAGAGAATCAATAGTGATTACAGACTATAAATTAAAATGATGGTGGTATAGGTTAAGTAAAATCAATTGGTGGTGTTTATGATGGTGTTTACGGGTCTCTGATTGGCATAAACACAGAAGTGGACAGAATGTAGATTTGGGAGTGATCATTGCAAAACGCAATAAATATTATGTGCAGTTTATCCATATAAACATGCACATGTGTTGATCTGTATTTATGGCACCACATGCACCAATCACAAGCAGAACTATTGCTGCATTTGACTAAAGCTCATAATTTGGAATTTGTTCCCTCTGAATAGGAAACACCAAAGAATGAAAGGTCATGATGTCAAATCAACATGGCTGCTTGCAGCATCAACAGTAAACAAAGTATAACGACTTTACTTTTAAATTAGTTATACTTTATAGAATAGTATTTGCCTTAGATATAGACATATTAGCTTGTTAAATCTATAACAGTGACTAGCTGGCTAGATTGTTGTGAAAAAGATGAACAGAGAGACATCCGTGTTATTTCCCTCCAGTTTGTAACTTCAAATTGAATATTGTGTAATTATGAATTTCAGTTCCCACTACTGAATCAGAAATGATAGATAGATAGATAGATAGATAGATAGATAGATAGATAGATAGATAGATAGATTGTAAGCTAAAGAAGTGAGGAATTGCGAGTAAAGCAAAAAGAAGGGAGTGGCAGGGTAGATGTGAGCCTATAAAGGTTGAGGGCAGAGAGATGGAGATGCAGGGAGCAGGTGTGAAAATGTGTTGGCAAAGTTAAGCAATAAAACACGAAGCAGCACTGGCCTGTCAATTTGAGCTCTTTGACTCATACATCCAGTTTGAGCCTGTCTCTCAGCTAGATTGGACAGCTCTGTCTGGAACTTCTACCAGTCACTCCTTGGCATAAACAAGACAGCAAAAAAAGGCGGCAGCAATTCGCACACATCTGATATCTGTCATTCAGAAGTCTCATGTTCTGAAAGAGGCACACACCCAATTGTATTCACTCAATCGCACACATTCCCACTGCTGTTGTCTAGACCCATTACTTAGCACTGTTTGCAGTTGTTACGCAGTACAAGCTGGAGTTTTCTGATATAGAAATTGCTCAGTAGAGATCAAGCAGTTAGAACTGGGTAAAATACTGAAGCATGTAGACCTGTTCAGAGAGATTTGAGAAAATATATTAATGAGAATATTGGAAAAGCCACTTCTTTGGCACTAATTAAACCCACATTCTTCATCTGGATTGCTGTTCTCGGAGTGTGAAGTCTGTTCCAGCAGTGGGCCTGAATGTTGTAGAGTGACGATAAGGGCTGCATGGTGATAATCACAGATGGAATTGTCTTATCACAGAGCACAAGAAGCTGCTAGTGACACTGTCTTCCTATCACTGATCCCAGAACGATGAATTGAGTGTACTACCAGCCGCTCCCTGGCATACAAGATAGCTTAATAACAAAAATGCAAACGCACATCCTATGCAGTTTTGGAATATATCTGCAAATAAATAAATATGCTCTATTTCATGATTTTTAAAAAAAAATGTAGCAATAGATTTTTCAAGGGGTTTAGTTTGATACTGAATAACGTAATCATTCATATCTGTCTTTTCTTGTGCGAATAGTCAGTCATGTCAAAATATGTCATTATTCCCGTTGGTACTTTGAGGCCAGACTCTGTTGATTGACTTGCTCCATCATTTTAAATGACTGTTCAAGCCAGAGATTTGAGTCTTTTGGCTGACCTTGCTGAAAATGGATGATTCACTCTTTGTGTGGAATCTTTGGCCGCAGGTAATTCCAACTTGCTACAAACCCAATTAACTGTATTTTCGCAAAACAATAAAAAACACAAACCTTTGATAAAGCTTGATAAGTGGATTCATGTTTGGATTGTGGTAAGACATTAGAAATAAAAACTAGACAGAATAGCAATAGCTTTATTTAAATTGATGAACTGAGCCTGATTTTCTGATTGGTGTGAGGCTTATTTTCGATTGAAATCTATGGTTCACATGCTCTTGGAACAGAGATTACAACTCATCGTCCACACGAGTGAGTGTAGCTGCTCCCAGACCCGAACCAAGCTGACTACTAAACATTCAATTACTGCTGTTAAACTTTTATATTCATTGGTTATCGATGTAAATGTAGAAAACCTACAAAAACCTTACATTTAGTTATTTAGTTGTGTTATGTGTGCGTGTGTGTGGGGACATGGAAAAGCACGCTCTTCCTCTCACTCACCTCCACTCCTTCAATGATCAAACTATCCCGTCTCCATGGAAAAGAGAGAAGATGCTTGGTGGAGACAGTTGCCCTGGCAACCAGCTCACTTAAGCCCCACTGCCTGGAGGACCAAACACAACAAGCAGCTTTTAGTCTATACCGCATCACCTTATGCCTTGTCCCCTTTCTCTCTGTCTCTGTCTCTTTCTTTTCTTTTTCGTGTGTCAGATTCCAGTCGTTTGAGTCCGTCAGCAGCACTATGTGGCACTGGAATTTTTTATGGTGAAAATAATTACAATATGCACCAATATAGCTGTCTAAGGTTCGGTTGATCCCAGTAAAATAAAAGGGGCAGACGGACAGCAGGTTACAGTTGTTCAGTGACCTGCAAACTTTTTTCTTTGTGTGGGTGTGAGGGTCACTCCTGGGGGAGACATAACTGCAAGCATACAACGGCAGCTTCTATATGGGTTAAGGATAGAGATAGGGCGTACTTACAGGGGCTAGTTGTTGCATTCTTCTCAATAATCACATCACACTCCAAATACCAGTGTGGTTGAATGCTCGAATCTGACAGGTCCAAAGATTGTTTTTGTAATAACATTTATGGCATTTGGCAGATGCCCTTATCAAGATCGACTTACATTTATCTCATTTATAAACTGAGCAGTTGAGGGTTAAGGGCCTTGCTCCAAGGGCAGCTTGGTGGTGCTGGGGATTGAACTCATGACCTTCTGATCAGTCTTTGGCTTTATCAGCCTGGGCTTCTCAAATGTTTTGAGGACAGAGATCTCCTTCATGGGCCTCTTTAATACTTTAATAATTAATAACTCATTCCATGAACATTATATAAATGTGTACAGTAATATTTTGTCCATTGATTGGTGCAGCAGAGCTTTATATCCCTGTACTCTCCACCTACAGAACGAATTAGGTTGAAGTAGACATTTATTTAAGAATTCAATTATTAACATATAAACTTTTATTTCCACCCTCGTACCAAAATTAAAAATCGTAGAGCCCCTGGCTATGCTTCACAGACCCTAGGGTCCTAGAACCACAGATCTATTATTTTTGCACATTCTCAGATACAATTCAGGATGGATAATGCAGTAAGAGAACAAATGCAGGTTTGAAACTGATCTGTTCACTATCTTATCTCATTTTGATGAGACACACTTTAGCCTTTAGCCATTCCCTGTGATGATTATGTATTAGTCAAGTGCAAAAATATGTTGTTTGCATGCAGTAATTATGCTTGACATTGTTCAAGATACCCAAGTGTAAGAGATTTTAGGCTGACATTTGTTGAAAAAAACCCAAAAACAAAACAAAAGTCACGAACACGTAGACGCAATTATGTAAGAGATTATTTTTCTCCCTGTGCTCCTTTGCGTGTTCCCCTTGTTTATCGGATGGCTGAGGGTGCCTGTTTTTCTCTCCCAAAATCACAGTCATTAGTGTAGGAACAGTGCTGTTTAGAGTTGATTAGGAGGCTTGTCAGCCTAAAGGACACTAAGTACATACTTAGTGCTGTTCTCTCGTTCCACTCTGCTTCAGGAGATGATGGACAGGGCTTAAACACAGCGCAGGTGCAGGGGTCGCTTTCAGCCATTACATCACATCTGAATCAGTGCAAAAAAAAAATGCACATTTTTACTGGTTTACTTATTAGGCTCTTGCGTTTTTATAGAGCTGTGTTAGTGTGACAGAAACTGCTGCTGTTGGGAGGGCAGGCGAGACCAGGCGTCACTTCTTAAGGCTTTGCAGCATTTGTATTGTTTTGGTCAGGAATTTATGATGTGAAATGAAAGGAGTGTAGAGCATTTATAAACAACAGCTGTCGATTCGCAATCTTTTACTTCATCTCTGACTCTTTTTGAAGCCAATATGCTGCCTAATAACACCCATAGTATAATTTTAGGGCTCTTAATGAGGCAGCAGCAGGCAGTGTGATGGTGTGAATGGTGCTACTGGACAGATGGACTGAAGAGCTGAACATCACTGGTGATTGGCTAAAAATGTTTATCCAAATTTCTGTAAGAAAATAACTGAGGTTTATGTGCATATGTTAGTGACGTCACATAATATGCTCGACAGATTTGGACCAACCATGAACAATAAGTCAATTAAAGAGTTATGTGTTACCTAGAACCTTTTACCAACAGAACCTGCATGTTAAGCTAGAGATATCAAGCTAGCTTCAGTCATATTAGTAATGAATGAAATTGTGACGGTTAAATTTTTGACAGGTTTGGCTAATCTTAAATAAATGTAAATGAGTGCTTTGTTACTGAAATCCCACTCATGTCTACGTGTGATAGATGGGAGCTGTTTACTAGTACGAGTATCTGTTTTGCTCTCAGTACGTGAGGGAGCAGTAAGACACAGAGACATTTCCTGCTTTGCATATTAATGCATATTCATAGATCCTTCTACTCATAGATCCTTCTATTCATAGATCCTAGAAATTTTTAAAATATTTTTTTAATTAAAGTTATTATAATACATAGATGGTTTTAAATGACACATGGATGGAAACTTTAAAGGATTTCAGTGTAGTAAAGGTCAGCTGAAGAGGTGAGGTGAAGTGGAGAAACAAAAACAGAAAAACAACATAATAACCTGGCAGAATGGCCATCCAGGCAGGCGTGGAAAGTCTGAGCAAAATGCCGAACAGCCTCATGGATATCAGAGAGAGCTGCATGCACTCAAAGCCCCACAGAACAGGAGCTGTCTTGATAAGGAACGCGAGACAGTTTTGGCGTGATGTGAAAAGAGATAATGAACAGAGTCTTTAACAACAAAATCATTATCCTGTACTCCCAGTCAAATGTTTCTGAGAACCTGGAGGTTTGTATATTTTAGTAATCGCTGTTAGTGGTACAGATCAAACAGAATGGTACAAAATGGTGGTTAAATAATTGGTTCACCACACTCCAGGATGCTTCATTTAAGGATCCTAATGGGACTGTAATGAGTGCTTTATTAAAGGCAGCTGGAGGGTAAACCCTTTATGCCTTTAGTTTACAGCCTTCAGGCAACAATTGTGCAATTGTGCTACAAGTGAGTAATTAAAATTAAAATAGTTTTTTCCAGCAACATAAGTTTGCATCCTGTGTGTTGTTTTTTTTTTCTTTTACAATTAAAATAAAAAGATTTCCAAGAAGTAGAAAATGAAATGTGGGTCTATCCTGCAAAAAAGACCACAACTGAATCCATACAGCACAAAGATAAATAGTCTGAAAAGAAACAAAAGCTTCATATGTGAAATGTAACATACAGAATTTCTTGTTGGTGCAAATTACATTTCTTTATTGACCATTTTATGTAATAAAAGTATTTAAAAATTTGCACCCAACTGTACTTTTTGGGTGTCATGTTGGTGTGTTGCTACCTCACAGCTCCAGGGTCCCTGGTTTGATCCTGAGCTCGGGTTACTGTCTGTGCAGAGTTTTCCTGTTATACCTGTGTATGTGTAAGTTCCCTCCTAGGTATGAAGGAGTGTGTGAATGTGTGTGTTTGCATGGTGCCCCGTGATTCAGGGTGTATTCCTGTTTCTTGCCAGTGTTCCGGCAGGACGCAGGATGAACCGGATACTGAAAGTTAATAATTGCAATACATTAAATGAGTCCAGGTTTAACCAAAAATGTTGATTCATTCTATCACTATTTAGTTGTTCAGTGTCACAGCTGAAGTTTTTTTCACAGCTGAAGCACTGTATATTGTCTCAGCTAGGGAAGTGAATATGAGAGAGGCAGCACATGAACAGTGTCCTGGTGAGCTTAAGGAGTAAAGGCATAATTCATGGAGTGAACATGGATGGAGATGAGTGTAAGTGTGCTCATAGCAGGTGATAAGGTTGTGTTTAATCCCTGCCTTTGTTTAAGGTGATTAGGGTCTCTGTGCCAGATGGAGGCAAAGAGAAGGACTTTTAATTAGTTGCTTTCAGAGTGGTAGGTGTGTCAGAGAGCCCAGGTTTTATTATTATTATTATTATTATTATTATTATTAGTAGTAGTAGTAGTAGTAGTAGTAGTAGTAGTAGTAGTATTGCAGTTTTATGCCCATTTTTTTTAAATTAAGAACACTAAGATATAGATATAGATATAGATATAGATATAGATATAGATTAATCATTTTGTTGACCAGCTGTACTTGCACTCATATTACCACATACTTCAGTAGAGCAGTTTGTGCCATGCAGGCTACATGATAAATGAATGTGGCTTTATGTAGGATATGACTGATATAAAATGCTTACTATAAGAAGTCACAATATGAAAGAACCATTGCACAGCAGTTTGGAGGTATAGTAAATAGTAGAAAATGCGATGCTCGGTGAGAATCTCTACCAACTAAGAGAGGAAAATATGTGTGGTGTTGGTCAGTGTTTTGTTGTCTGCCCCCTCTTTTGAAATTCAAATATCACAGAGCTTGTTCAGGTTGGGTTGTTGTTTGCTATGATTTAGACACCCAGGCACACACACACACAATCCCGCAGTGGACACATGCACTCAGTAGCATGCACTAAATGCGTTGTCCATTGCTTGCTTGCTGGTACTTTGCACAGTAATCAGGCACCATGTTCCATATATTTTGCCTAATTTACCCTAATGTATCATCATTTAGTGCTTGCTAGCTGATGCACTCTGTTCCGTAGAGCAGATAAAAAGGCTCTTGGTCTTTTAACAAAAGCAGAACCCTTCTTGTTGCCATTTTAAAAAAAAACCATACACAGCAGGTTCCATATTTCCATATTGAACCTTCTTAGTTGCTATAAACAACCATTTTGTTAATAAATGAAATCGAATTTTATAGAATTACATTTTATATTGATATTATGTTTTACATAGAATGCTCCATTAAATAATATTAAAATTACATAACATTACATCTTCATCCTGGTAATAACAATAATATTGTTACCGTTATTACCAGGATGAAGATGTCATTTTAAAATACTGCTAACAAACATGTACATGTATAAATCTGTACACATGCTATCTGCTTGCATTTGTACAGGGCTGGAACAGGGAGTTGCTCCTGGGAAAACAGGGAAAGACATGACGCCACCACATATTGTAACAAACGATCTATCCTTACTAAAGGACAACGACGACAAGACAGGGGGTCAAAGTTTGTCTTACTATCTTACGTCGTTGGGAAGTGGACATGTAATAATAATAACAATAATAATAATGATGATAATAATAATAATAATAGGAACATAGCCATCCAAATGATACAAATGTCTCAGCGAAAGAGGTAGAAATAGTAATTAAATACAAGGACCTTGAGATTGGGGTTTCGCTCATGTGGAACACCAGGGCTTGTGTCTGTGATCCGTGACGAGCTGATTTAGACGTCTTTACGGAACTACTTGACGGTCGGTTGCGTTTACGTAATGTTCACGAGAAGATGACATTCCTTACTACAGCCCACATTACTAGCGCACAGTAAAAACCTAAGGAGTCCGGTGGATTCTCGGTATAAAGCTACCAGCAAAAGCTGAGTAATCAAAAAGGAATAATAATAATAAGTTCTTTGAACTTCATTAAGCATTTTGACTTGGTCAGAGTTGTGGTGGAGCCAGAGCCTGGGACAACTGGGTGCAAGGCGGGAATACATCCTGGTTGAGATGCCGTGCACACACAGATTCACACAATAATAATAATAATAATGAAAAATTCTAAGCAGTAATGCTTTGACTTTTGAAAAGTTGAACAGAACTCTACTGGTGAGTCATGTCATTGCTTTAAACTGATATTTCCTGAGAACTTTAAAGGTTACTTGCACTTCTGTAAGTTTTTAACAAGGCTCACTAACCGGCTCGTACGGGAACAATACTACTATGTCTGACTGTTTACCTTCGAGGTAGTCATTGAAATGTAAAGAAAGAAAAAAAAAACTTGGTCAAAGATCAAAACCTACAAATAGAACAACACCAGCAATTCTAAAACTGTCTTTACAACTAGAATAGCAGAACTAATGTCAGCAGACAGCTTTATAACTAAATATCGCGGTCGATTATCTAAAAGTGATTGCTTCTAGAAAGTTCTGTGGCAAGTATGAGTAGGATAGCTGTTTAGCTAGCAGATGCCTGCTCTAGAGCTACTTATAACAGCTGCACTAGAAAAGTAGTTAAATTTTATTTTAACCATCCTAAATTAAAAATATATAAAACTCTGATTTGAAAAGGTAGAATGTTTGACTAGAAAGCTAGAATATTTGCAAGCTAGTTTAGATTGCTAGCTAGCTAACATTATGTAAGCCTCATGCTCGTGTCAGTGTGCTGGTTTTAACACAAGAACATTTTCTTAACATTGCACAAGTCTATATGATAAAAATGTGCTCTTGAAGAAAGTTGCCCTTTTGAAAAGACTACAGTGTTCAGACTCTTAGCATGAAAATATTTAAATGAATAAAAATCTGTTTAGTGGAGAGACATATATAGTGGCATGTCATTTTTTTTTAAATCAAAATTCAAAACAGAGCTACAACAGCAGAAATAGAAAAACCTTTGTAATTACATTTGGGAATCAGAGAAACATGTGAGTATGATAGAAATCGAGTGGTAGATGTATATTACTCAGTGTAGACTCAGGAGCCACCGTTTACTGAAGGTCCACACTTTGACAAGCAATCATCGAGTATTGAGTCGTATGACTAGTGACGTCTGAGAATATTGGAGTGTAGGTATATGTGTGAGCCTCACATGCATCCATCTACTCACACACTGTTCTTGACTGTCACCACTTCTATAAATTAGTCCAGTCCAATTTATAGCACATGGCTTCTGTGTGAGGTTTTTCTGTTAAGAATCACCCTACGGGAGGTGCGGCTGTGGTTCGGACATGCCCGTACGGACACAACACAAAGGTGCGATGATGGAAGCTAAAAATACATCAATCCTGTGTAGCAAGTGACAGTGAGGGACAGTCACAATTGAACACTCCTGGAAGTGAGAAATTGAGTTTGCTGCTGTTCTCACAGATCTCCGTGTGATGAGCGTGTGCATGTGTCTGCCTGAGAGCGGCATATGGGAGTATAGGCTAGGGAGAAAGGGCCTGTGGGACTGTCAGCGACTGTCACCGTGAGGAGTGTTTGTATTAATTCCTGTGTCTGCATTTTGCCTGGGGATCTTTTGTGAAAAATGGTCAGGCTAAGAATAGACAGTGATATCTTTTCAGTTGCCGGCGACGTTGTGTAGAAATGAGGATGAATAGATAGTGTCTGAGGCTGGAGGATAAAAGTTTTCCACTTGTGGCTAAGATGCTTCCGTTGCCATCCCTTCCCATATCTATGCCTCTCGTTCTTTTTTATCTTCTTTTCTCTTCTCCTTTTCTATCTCTCTGTCTCTCCATTTACTGTCTTTCATATCGATGTGTGGCCCCTCACTAGCTGTTTCCGAGAGAGCTGGAGCTCATTGTCATGGTCGACCTTCAGGCAGCAGATGTGCCAGCTGTTTTTGGGCATTTCAGTCATTCTATATTTATGACCGAGTAGAGACCGAGTTTTACAGTGTCTTGTTCGAATTAATAAAATAGTGTGATACTTAGACTTAGTAGCAAAAGTGAGCATCTTTATATTAATGAATTCATCATAGGTCTCATTCTCAACACAACATGTCTGTCTGTCTATGTATCTGTCTGTCTGTCTCTCTGTCTGTCTGTCTGTCTGTCTGTCTGTCTCCGTATGTCAGCTGTCAGATTGAACCAGTCTGGCCATTCTCCTCTGACACCTCTCATCAAAAGGGCCACTTACTGAATGTGGTCTGTTTTTTGTTTTTCACACCATTCTATGTAAACCTGCGAGAGAGAGAGAGAGAGAGAGAGAGAGAGAGAGAGAGAGAGAGACTTCAGTGTGAATTTAAGCCAGTAAATGTTTATCTTAATGTCTGGAACTTTTGTTCTTTTGCCTGAGTGTACTCTTTCTGAATGGGTTAAACTTCCTCCACCTATTTCTTTCCCCTAAACAACTATTCGGGCAAAGTGATAAGGCTGCTGAACATGGTTATAGGAGAGTGCTAACTGTCCTACTGTGAGCTTCATGAGTTAACAGATATCTAGGATTAGACAGCATCGCTGATCGCCAGGAGAGATGTCACCCTTCCCACCCAGACAGCAGGGCCAGTTATGCTCTTATCTCTCGGACTCCTGGTCACGGATTCTGCAATGTACTAAGGATTTAAATGTATTATCTCTCGATAAGAGGGAATATACTATATATGGTATATGGTGTATAAGATGGTATATAAGTAATAGGTAAGATTATACTGACGAATATGGTGTCGACTGTTGAATACTCAATTCTAATTGGTCAGATGATGATTCATTTTATATAAGAGCACGGATCAGTTGTTCTAGCTGCAAGGTTTATACTATATACATTATACTTTATACACTGTCATTTCTATAGTAACCACTTACACCGAGAGTTGAATTTAAAACCCGTGTGTAATCATTGATATGGTGCAGATTTCTGTGATGAAAGGAAGTAAGGTGGGTGGAGTCTCCAGTGTCAGCGCTTTGTAACATTCAGAGATAAAATGATAACTTTAGTGAGTTTTCCGACAGAGAAGTATTTGCGGTTTCTCACTAATGCGACAAGCTACGGTTTTTTGATTTATAAGTTATTTATAGCAGCCACTGTTGGTTATTTTCCTATAACTGCACTCCTCCAACACTTAACAGTGAATTGCTAGTGACAAATAACGAAAGAATGGTTTACAGGTGTGAAAGTATTCTTGCACAAAAGTATCCTTGAATAAACTGTGAAATATCACAGTACATGGAATGACTCTACCGTATCCATTGTGAATAAAGATGAATAAAGTTCTCCTTTAAATATTTTATAGTACAATATGAAATTGTAATATATGTGGAGTTTTTTTTTTTGCCTCTAATTCAAATAATTGATGCTGTTTTCCTAGAATCACGTATAGTGATCAACTGGTGTATGACAGTCAGTTTTTCTTCATTGTTTTATACACAATCATCTAGATGCACTAATTGTGGATTATGTAAAATGCGGATCAGACAGGGATTGAAGGCTTACTGGCACTTAGCTGCCTCTGCTCTCCTTCTGTTTTGGGGCAGGCACATGCATGGAGCAGCTGCCAGGGAGAACATAGTCACGACATGTCTCTTGGGAATTCTCTCTCTCTCTCGCTCTCTCTCTGTCTGTCAGAATCCCTCTTCTCATTTTTTCCTCTTTGCTGTTCCTACTTACCATGTTAATCTCTCACTCCTCACTCATCTCTCTTTTTAATCTGTACCTCTTTTGTGTCTCTCCTTCTGTCTTATGAATCCCTCAAGATCATTTTCTCACTCTTTCTCTCTCTCAGCTTAAAGGCATTTTTTTTAAGGAATTGTTTTTTTTTCTTTTTCTTTTTCTAAATTCAACTCTCCTGCATGTTGATTCTTAATGAAATTTCCAATTATCCAGATGCTGGATGCTGCTAAGCCGCTCTATAGAAACCATTTCCTATCCTGATGGGAAAATTTAATTACGTTTCCTCACGTTGCTAATTTATAAAGAACGGTCCGTTTTGGCTTGCTGCTCTTTTGCCTGTATTTTTCTCCTTTCCTCTCCCCAATTTCTATTGGTTTGAATTGTCTTTTCCCCATGATCTGATAGCATTATCTTGCTACAGCATGTTGAATGTTTGGAGGCTTCTGTTGACCTCTTTGGCTCCTTGCATTGTGCAATGCAATCAGATAGCTTGACTGTCCTCTCCCTGTCACGTATATAATTTTTAAACAGTGCTCAAACACCGGATAATACTGAAATGTCTTATATTTTTATGGAGTATTCCTGGATGGATTCTCTCCATCCGAATTTCCATTCCATTTCTCTCCATCCAAACAAATAAATTGTTTATGAAATCTAAGAATGAGACATTGAACATTCAGCTCAATTGGTAGCTTGCTTTTACTCTTCTGCACCTGTATATTGTAATGATTTATTTTCACACTATCCAGTGTCACCCAGAAGAGGACGGCTTTCTTTTTAATTCTGGTTTCTGTCAAGGTTTCTTCGTGTCATCTCTGGGAATTCTAGGAACGGTAACAGTAGAGACCGACATTTCGACGTAACACTGTTACAGTTAACATTTTCAGGACATCTTCATTTTAAAATTATAATTGACAGGTGTATTATCTCATGTTCAGTAGAGGCATTATAGGGTGTCCCAAAAGTATCAATACATAGGAGAAATTAACACTTTTTTTTTTTAACAAAACATCCTCTACATGATTGCCATTTGTTTGTAAGCACACACAGAGTCGTCTCTTCCACTCATGATGAAGTCCTGTTAACACTGTCGTGGCAAATACTTCTACAGACCAGAATAAGGAAAATGAGTTACAAAGAAAAGGGGTTCTGGATGCCAAAAACCTATAGACTTTATTGAATCAGACAACAAAGCCGAGATGGTCTGCAGAGC
>CM074946.1:13760076-13781352 GCA_037577455.1 Pangasius macronema
ATACCAAAATAGCAAAAATCAAATAGATTTTTTTTCTCAGTTTTGATATTTAGTTTGTCACAGATTGTGTCAGAATAAGAATATGCAGAATCTGGTTCATAACTGCTTGTTTCCATCTGTTATAGCAAATACATAAATATCTGTATTTCCACACATTACAGATTGCTGTTCAAAACACATTTACATTGTTACACTGTATGGTTTCAAAACAGTTTTTTTGTGACCATCAGTTTTTTTAATCATGGTAAAAAATTGCACGTGAACCAGATGATAATCGTGTGGGAATCACACAGTGTGAGAGGATAAACGTGATGAATATCCACCGAGTGATTTTCTGGCATGTCCAAAAATTTAATCAGGTGTCATGTTACATGAACAGTGTTATGATCCATACACATCAGAAGCCTAGTTAGTGCCACTAGTCTTTACTATCATCAGTGTGCTGAGGATGCTGGGTAGAGATACTCTAAATCCTAAAGTTTCCTTTTACAAATGGATCCTAATGTAAGAATATTGATACATTGTGCTTATTTATCAACTGTAATGTGACTGTGAAAAAGAAATTAAATGTTATAGGATGAAGTTCAGACACTTACTTATTGTGTATATATATAAGCATAAGAATTATTAGTTATATATACATAAGAATAGGTATTGGGATACTAGTCTTGGAATTACTTGGTATTGGATTGAAAAGAAAATCTCGCCCATTTATATTCCTTGGTAACAATATTCACATTCTATAGGCTGCGCATGGCGAGTGACTGACTAGTTTTACAAGTTTGAATTCAACTGCAAGCTAGGTTTTCACTTACAGAGAACAAAAGATCACAAATACACCCAGGTGTATTCATAAGTTTCAGCACATAAAGCTGCACAGACTGAGGTGACTAGTGGCATTGTTAGCATTTAACTGTGATGTATACATTTAAGTAAGCATCTATTTTGGTCCCAGGGACAGATGATAACGAGATCCTTACTGCTACAGCATAGAAGTCACAGTTGTTTTGTCAGTAAAGTTTAATTGTACTGTTATGTAACATAGTCAATGCATAATACAGTTATTTTAATGGTATTATGTGCAGATGTATTTCATTTAAGCTTGTACATAATTAATATAAACACCTCATTACCTAAAATATAAATAAAATAAAAAACATTGTGCTAAAAGCGTAAGCATTGCAAATGACCTCTTAATAAACATATTTGTATTAAGGGTGTAATTATGTAGCTATTAAATTACACCACTCACATCGCATTTAATTGGACAGGCTTTTAAACCATGGTCATCAGATTAGCCAAGAGAAGATGGCATTCAGCATTACTGTACAATGTCCCTAACAGTCTTCTCCTGTAATGCTTGATGAGGTTTGAGAATACAAAAGAAGGAATCTGAGACCCCTGAATACAGAATCTCCCACGCCTTCTCTTATGGACTCTTGTCTTCAGCTCACCTGACAGGTTTTTCAATGAGGTTTAGGTTAGGGAACTGGCATGACCATCTAAAAAGCTTCATTCTGTAGTCAATGAACCATTTTTATGTGGATTTGGATGTATGTTTGGGATCATTGTCTTACTGGTTTTTATAATAACCTCCACTCTTCTGGGAAGGCTTTCCACTAGATTTTGGAGTGTGGAGGTGTGAATTTGGGCATTCAGCCACATGAGCATTAACGAGGTCATTCAAGCTGTTCAGTGGGGTGGAGGTTAAGGCTCAGGCTACTCAAGTTCTTCCACATCAACCTTGACAAACCATGGTCTTTATGGAGCTCGCTTTGTGCACAGTGGAACTGTCATGATGAAACAGGTTTGGACCCTTTAGTTCCAGTGAAGGCAAATCTTAATTTTAAACATATGAAAACATTCTAGGCAATTGTGTGCTTCCAACTTTGTGGCAGCAGTTTAGAGAAGACGCTTATATATGTGTGATGGTCAGGTGTCCACGTACTTTTGCCCAACCTATGTCCAAATTAGAGAACAAATACATGTGTCAGATGTTCAGCAAGAAAACATTTAAAGGTATTATATTGGAATCTCTCTCACTCTTTTTCTTTCACATGCCTAAAGTTGTGACATGATAACTACCATATCTGATTTGGATACATGCACATACTGCTCAGTAACAGAAATTCTACTTTTATTCCCTTCCATATGACACATAATAACTGGCCTTACTTCTGTTTAATTGAAGTAATTATGATTGGTTCAGTCTGCACATTTCTGAGTAGAGACTAAATTGTACGCTTAATGGGCTTTTGGAAGATCTGTACAGGATTTTGCACTTAGTAGTAAAGTTCGGAGTGTTGCAGGCAGAGTTGTAATTCTTAGAAAGCCCAGACTAATTCATTTTTAAATGAATTCAATGTTCCAGGCTTTCATATCTGGAAAGAAGAACTTGGTATGTGGGGGAAAAAAGCTACATTTCATTTAAGAATAATTGAACACACCACATCATCCGCTTAACACCATCACAATTTTAGCTGGAATGCATAGAAGGCTGTTTTTTATACTTCTCTGATACACAGAAGTGGTAGATGGTGCATAACACAGATTCTTTACCTTTCAACACACCTGAGGTTGCCAGAGCAAAGACGTTTACGGAAAAAAATCTGAGCATCCTAGTGTAGCCTGTGAGAGCCCTGACCTTAATCTGAATGATAGTCTGGAGGGACTTGAGGAGCTCATTCCCCTGAGTTGTAATTAACCTACCTTTTGCGTGTGTTTGTGTTTGTGTGTGTGCGCGTGTGTGTTTATGGTGTTTGTCATTTTACTATTTTTCAATTTCCCAATTGTGAAGCACTTCGGTCAACTCTGTTGTTTTTAAATGTGCTATGTGAGTTGAGTTGAGAGAGAGAGTACCTCAAGACGCTAGTATCTCAAGATTTCATTTTGCTATGAAGCATGATTTAATTTCATTTTTTTTTAATTTAATTGATTTCATACAAAAAGTGAGACCTTTTGTGAGCTTACTTACTCACAATCCCTGGCGTCTTTCCCTCTGGACACTTTCTACTGAATCTCAGGCAGGTCAGGAGCTGTCCAGTGCTGAAACTGATAATGAGAATGAGCATGGGTTATTAAAATAAGCTGAAATGATTAGGCAAGCTAAAGAGAGCTGGTGACTTGGGGACGCTCTTTCGGCATCACACCCTAGTCCCCAGTGACCTTTTGCAGATGTGACAATGATATTTTGAGCCTCTTGGCCAAGCTGTGAACAAAGCTGTCTGCTGTGCTTGGGCCCTCATGAGGACCATGAGTGCAGAACAAGTGCGGGCAACTCACAAGAGCTGAGCAACCCAGGCTGATTCAGTCTCATGGTTGAAATGTTCTTCACAAACTTGGTCTGACATGGTACTCTGAGTCTATGGCATTTAGGTAGAAACTCAGGGTGAAAGTAGAGGAGGTATTTAACCCGTGTGTCCTGTTAGGAGTGGATATACTGTTTACAGGTCATATTGACTTTGGACAGCTGAGATAGAAGATAATATAAGATAATGCACAACCTCTATGTTTTTGGAGAACAGTAAAGACATACAAACCACTACTCCTACCAGCAGGTGTGTGTGATTAGGTATGAGTGTGACTTAGACATGGAGGTATTGCAACAAAGAGTGAATTCGCCTGTTTGGTTTATTTTTGTTAAAAAAAAAACAAAAAAAAAAAACACTTGGTGTCAGTTTAAATTTCAACACTTTTTGAAATCTGGTAAAAAAAAATACTCAGATTTAACATGTATAATATATATATATATATATATGAAGGGGGGGAGGGGGTAGCAGATGCACTAACAGTTGTCCAAAACTTATTGTTTTTATGTTCAACTGGGAGAATGAGCCAAGCACATAAAGTTTCATATCAAAAGATTAATTTTACTATGGTTCTACCTGGGGTAAAAAATTTAAACTGGGTCATTTTGACCTCAGGGTTAATGATTCCTGTAGGTGTGTAATAAACTTTTCCTCAGAATGATATTAAAACTATAATAAGTGTCTCTTCTTTACTTCTGACTCTTATTTCTTGATCTTTGCTTTTCCTCACCTCTTGCTATTACCAGAGGTTTATTATTGCCATATAAAGGGCATCCATTCAGCTCTCTCTGTGACTATTCATTCCATGTGAATGACATTTAAGCTCATATAGAAGGAAGGAAGATGTGCTGAGACGCTTTTCTTAATCAGTTTTGAAAAGGTCTCACCATGGCTGTGCCTGTTTTCTCCTCCCTCCTTTATGCACAATGAGGATAGATCTTTGGCTTAATTCACATGCCATAACTGATTTGCTGAGAGTAGCAGGGTGAGTGAGGGTGAGGGATCAGTCCTCTACCTGTAAAGTAATGATGACAGGGAGAGGCAAGAGGCCAAAACCACTGCTCTCTATCAGGGAAAAGATGGATTCTTCACACACAAAGACCAATTTTCCTTAGGCTAAAGACATTCAAACTCAGATTTTCACAAATCCACACATTTCAAGTTAACATACTTTTCCTGTGTTAAGTCAAGTAGGGTATCCTACCTTACTTCCATAAGAGGCCATTTCAAGCTAATAGCTAAGAGGCATACTTATTTCAGCTTTTATTTCTATATCGCATTTTCCGGGGGTCACCTGTAAACATACACTTTGTTAGTATTTGGTGCCGTTGCCTATTAATTGCTTTAACCTGAAATGCTTGGGGTAGCATTCCACAAGCTTCTCGCAGTACTTTCCTGGAATTTTTGCTTATTCCTCCTGACAGAACTGGTGTAACTCAGTCATGTTTGTGGGCCTCCTTGCTCAGACATGCTTTTACAGTTTCTATGGGATTCAGATCAGGGTGCTGGCCACTCCTATACTTTCACTTTGTTTTCTTCTTCGATTAAAAGCCTCATCCTTTTTCCTCTACACTTAGTGCTGATCATCATGGCCAAACAGTTTAATTTTTGTTTCATCTGACCAGAGAACACACCTCTAAAAAGCTGGTGATCACCTGCTGACTTCAGTCTGGCTTTTTTATGACAGTCTTGGAGTAGAGGATTCTTCCTTGTGTAACAGCCTTTGGCGATGTACGACCCTCTTAGTGGTGGATGTTCATATTTAGTACCTGATGCCTCCATCTCCTTCACCAATTCCGTTGTTGTTATTTTGGGTTTATTTGAACCTTTTGGACGAAAGTTATGGGAGTTAATTTGTGTCACTTTCCTGAATGATACAGTGCCTGTGTGGTCCCAAGATTTTCCTATTTGTGTGCAATTGTTTGTACAGATTCTTGTGGTACCTTCCATTGTTTTGAACCGGAGCTGTGGAGGTCAACAATTTTTTTTTGAGGTCCTGGCTGAGTTGTGTGCATTTTCCCATGGTATCAAGGGCAAAAAGGTACTGGCTCTGAAGGTAGGCCCTTAAATATGGCCACATATGTGCTCCTAATTATGACAATTGGCCAATCAGAAGCTTCTAAATGTCATTCCATCAATTTCTGGAGCCTTCCAGACTGTTTAAAGAGACAGACAACTTAGTGTATGTAAACTTTTGACCCATTAAAATTCTGATATAGTGAATTAAAGCTGAAATACATCTGTGTCTAATCGATTGTTTTGAAATTTCCTCTGATGTGAACAAAGTAGATGCCCTCATTGACTTGCCAGAAGAAATGTATGGTAATATGAAATGTGTGGCGTTGTGGAAAACTGAGGTTGAATATCTTTAGCCTAGGTGTATGTAAACATTTTGCCTCAAATTGTATTACAAGGCGAGTAAGGCATTATGACAATATTTCCTTTCTTTTGTCAAAATCAATGTATTGCAACATGTAACAATTAATTATTGTACATTTTGTCTGTTTGAACAAAATCCAGATAGGTAATTGGATTTATTATGGCTTCAAAATACAGTCCACAATCCGGAGTTGTAATCGAAATCAGTACATGGCTGTGAGTTGAAACACTAGTGACAGGATAACATGGATAGGTAGACATGTATAAATCAGCAAAGAGTCAATGACAATAGAGACACACTAAAAATAAAGTTCAGATTACCAATGTTTTGCAATGATTTAGTCTAACAGAGCTTCTATACATTCAGCTAATGAGAAACAGCTGAAGCTAAAAGACTGGGTTGGTGGTTTGTGAACCAGAAAAGCAAAGCACTCAATAAACCAGCCAGGAGTAGAAATGGACCGGGACTTGCTAATTGGCTGATAACAAATCACTTTGAGTACCTTCTGCTCTCCCTGGTGTCAGGGAAAAATTCTCTAGGTGAAGCACAGGTGTTTAACACAAGTCGTGTCTTCTGCTGTAACATTTGAAACTTCCATGAGTTCTTTTTTTGACAATATTTGGCATGAAATGGTCTCAGAGGGGTGTTACAGCTCAATTATTACATTGCTTGGCAATTACAGCTCTCACCTGCCATGTCTCACTTAACAACAGTTAGCTCCAATTACTTCATCGTTATTAGACTGTAACCGTGCAAATCTGAAACTTGTGGCATTTAAAAACCCCAAAGATTCACAACTGCACATAGAATTATTCCAATTTTCCACTAATAGGGTGTGATGTTTGTGTAATGGATGTTTTTGCAATGCTTCCTCAGTAGCCCATAAAATGTCTGACCCTCATAAATCCTCTACCTCATGCACAACCTTAAGCCACACTGCCAATTTCTTGTAGGCTGCCTGTCTTAAATCTAACAAACTCTATTGATCTTGTTCCAGGTGAAGGCTGCACATCTGAGAGCGGCGTAGCAGTGATGGAGGCAGACACTGAAAGCAGAGAGATGGGCGAGAGCTCCTCGCCTGTGGTGCAGCAGAGTCCACCACTGGATGAGAGAGATTCTCAGACGGAGGAAGGAGACCAAGGGGCCAGTGAGTCTGTAGGAAGTGGTTCATCCTTTGAAGAACTGGACATGGACATTGAGGAAGAGGGGAAGGAAAGGGAAAATGCTGAGGAGGATCATTTGGTGGACAGTGAGAACAGAGGAGATAATGAAGGGGCGAGTAATGAGGGATAGAGTGTATGTGCATGTGTGAAGTAGTTAATGAATCTTCTTCTTCTTGTTTTTTCGTTTCAATTTGAGGTGCTTTGTAGTCACCTAGGCAAAGTCTTAACATATGTAATCAGAGGTTTAATAATAAATTGGTGAATGTGGCATCTTGGCAGTTTTTATAAAAACGTGGCAGTCTTACTGCAGGTCACATAAACATTATGTATCAAACCTAAAAAAAAAAACCTTAAAGGCATTTCCTCAGTTCACTGATTCTAGTCCAGTATCTCATAAAATATCTCATAAAAGCTGCCGGTTATTTGAAAAGGGAAACCCTGCTGATTTTTTATCACAGTGAATCACCTGTTTCAGCATCTTTGAGGCAATAAACTAATGACACCCAGCACAAATAATGTATTTCCTTACAGTGTAATCGAAGCTTGTGCTACTGAAATAATCTTGGAAAAATGTAAACAAAATGGATAACTCATCTAGGGAATTCTAAATAACAAATCCAAATGATGTAACCAAACAAATATGTATTTTTAGAGCAAATGATATGTAGACAATAATGTAAGATTTGATTATTCGATTATGAACTAACTGCTTTTATTATCAGTTTATGTCTGTCTAGTCAGTTGTTTTATAATGGTGTTAAAGGGAAGTAAATGTTGAGTGTGTGTGTGTGTGTGTGTGTGTGTGTGTGTGTGTGTGTGTGTGTGTGTGTGTGTGTGTGTGTGCAGTGACTGTTAACTTCATCATAACTAGTTATAGCTCCATACAGAAACAGCCCTATCCTTACTGCATGTGCCAGATGTGTTTGTTGTTAACATCCTCCAAGAAAACAATGGACAAAATATGGATTGAAATAAAATAACAATATAGTCTCTATTTTTAAAATAGTTTGTTTCTTTATTTTTGTAACTGATGTTCTGCACATTCCACGCAGGAAATATTTTATGATATTCTAGATTTTTGAGTATAATTTACAAGGTTTGTGTAGTTTGTTTAACATTCATTCAAACTCATATTTTTATCTATTTCCATCTCACACTCATGGAAATCTGAGGGTATGACTATATAAAGCTTATAAAAACAAAAGTATGTGTATGCGTGGCTGGTTGGTACTGTCCTCACACTAATGTCTGATACTTTTCCTCAAACTTTGCAACAAAAGATATCTGAATCTTTCAGTAAAAAAAAAAAATGGTGAGTCATTTTTATAAAATCGTTCTACTTCTTACAAGTAGCATATTTGAAATTTGGAAGTAAGTCTTTTTACTTGTCTCTAAACCCCCATTGATTTCTGTTAGCTGTACACTGGGGGCATTGACGGAATTCTATTGTGTCTCAGTATGAGCTCACACACACCTCCATACTTCCAGTGCAGCTCTCCATCACTGAGAAGCAGCAGTTCATCTTGATCCTCCTGGTGGATGACACGAGTGTTGATTTCCAACTTTAATCAATATTTATACCATTACCCAACAGCCCGCCTCAGTGGGACACATCTAATGAATGTGTAATCAGCAGCAGCTTATATGCATAGAAAAGCAATGGGTTGAAAAGGCCTGGTGGTTTTGTCAGCAGGGGTTCTTCAATCTCCGAGTGCTCTGCTATGTTAACAGCTTCAGACTCTGAAGATTTAAAGTAACTACATGTTTTACTGAATGAAGGCAGAATGATGCGTTTTGTATTGGTGATTTCAGTAAGAGGTCACTTTCTAAGCACAACCACAATAAAAGGGGCATTGTCATGTAAAATTGATTCAGTCAGCATGCGTGATATGCATATGTAAAATCCATGTGTTTTCCATCACCACTGGAGAAAACTAACACCTTTCAACACAAAAGAGAGATGCTTTTTGACCTGCACAACATAGGTAATGGATATAAAAAAAACAAAGTACCATTAAACACAAACATGGCCATAATAGGAAAAGTTTTAAAACTGTATGAAACAGCTGAATATCTTTTCAGGATTTTCAGAAAACTGATTGAGATTTTNTTTTCTTGGCAAAATGGGCTTTGAACAAGTGACCCCATACATACATCCAAAATTTCATTGATTTCAAGACCACAATCAATGAAATGTCCCAATGAAAGGTGGGAAAAAATAACCTATATCTATGAATGTCTCCCAACTTCCTGGAATGTCTAATCTTGTTAGACATTATAGGTAGAGGCTCAGGGTTGTTAATCTTTACAGTAGAGGCTTCATCAAATAATTGTAGTGGTGTCAATAATTTAAACCAATAATGACTTTAAGTTTGGGGAAAATATGTTTTGAAAAATTACATATGGGAATAGTGTTGTATTTGGCTATAAACCATGTATACACCATATACAACAAAACTTTCACACACAGGATATTTATTTTAATATTCATATTTGCCCATCACATTGTTGCAGGGTAGCACTATAGCATTGCCGCTTCACAGCTCTAGGGTTCCTGGTTCTATTCTGAGCTCGGGCCTGTGTGGAGTTTCAGATGTTCTCCGAGTTCTCCAGTTTCCTTCCCCATTGGGAGGAACTGGTGGCTTCAAATTGTCTCTAAGTGTGAATGTGTGTGTGGTTCCCTGTGAAGAACTGGCATCCCATCCAGGATGCATTCCCACCTCACACCTAGTGTTCTTGGAATTCCAGAGTTCTGCCATTACTGAAGATGAATGAATGAATGAATATTTATCCATTTGTATAAACAATGCCTGTAATTCTGGAATGGACTATTGTGTTTTGCTGTGCAACAGCTGATATTTTCCCATTGACCGGCCACTTTATTATCACCTGTACACTTTCTCATTCATGCAAATGTCACCTTGTCTTCTTCTGATCCTTAACTGTCTGGTGCCCACTGTAGCCTCAACTTCCTGTTCTTGGCTGATCGGAGTAGAACCTGATGTTGTCTTCTGCCTTTCTGCTTCAAAGTTTGACATGAGTGTTCTGAGATGCTTTTCTGTTCACCATGGCTGTAAAGTGTGGTTATGTGAGTTACTTTAGCCTTCTTGTCAGCCTGAAACCAGTCTTCCCATTCTCTTCTGACTTCTCTCATCAACAAGGCTTTTCCACCCACACATCTGCCATTCACTGACTGTTTTTTTGTTCTGAATGTTTTTGTTCTTGGCTGATAGAAGTGGAACCTGATGTGGTCTTGTGCTGTTGTAGCCCATCCGCCGCAAGGTTCGACGTGTTGTGCATGCTGAGATGCTTTTCTGCTCACCACAACTGTACAGAGTGGCTATCTGAGTTACTGTAGCCTTTCTGTCAGCTCGAACCAGTCTGGCCATTCTCTGTTGAGCTCTCTCATCAAAGAGGCATTTCCATCTGCTGAACTGTCGCTCACTGGATGTTTTTTTCTTTATTGGACCATTCTGTGTATACTTTAGAGTCATGTGTGGAAAATCCCAGGAGATCAGCAGTTTCTGAAATACTCAAACCAGCCTTTCTGGCACCAACAATCATGCCATGGTCACTGGTTCACACACACTGCCACTGAGATCACATTTCTCCCATTTTAATATTTGACGTGAACATTAACTGAAGCTCTTGACTTGTATCTGCAGTCTTCTGCGTTGTGCAGCTGCCCCATGATTGACTGATTGGATAACTGTATGAATGAGCAGGTGTACAGGTGTTCCTGTTAAAGTGGCCAGCGAGTGTCCTGATAGAGTGTTCAGAAGCTAATGACGATATCATGATTCTCTGGACAGCTATGCAGTAAACTCTGCTGGCCTTTTTTCATTACTGAGACTGTAAAGCAGCTTTCCAGGAAACATGAAGCTTCCTTTTCTAGTTCCAGTAGTGTGCAAGCAGCCAGAGTCTTGTGCACTTACATCAGATGCTTTCTTACAATATGGACTACAGATCACAAGACTGACTGCACAGCTCATCAGGTCCGGGTACTTTGGAGGGATTTATAGCTTATACTATACAGGGTCTCACTAGAACAATAAGAAGTGAGCATAATTAACTAGTGCTGACCTAGGCTCATGCCTCTTGGGAGCTCGCGCCCTTTTTTTTGCATCTCCATCAGCGCCATGTCCAAACTTGTCCTCCGTCCCAAAGTGCGGCGGGATTGATCTCCCGGCGAATTTCTGACGAACCAGCCTCAGTGTGCTAATGCCTGAGCTGCTAACAAAACCCAGGCGCTCTGAACCGCGGCTCGCAGAGAAGCCGTGAGGAAGAGTGAGACGCATCAGTCTGAGCGCGCGCTCTTCCACAGGGAGCACTCTGAACATTTCAGCTCTTTGCCGCGCTAAACGTCAGGTAAACCATACGACACCAAGTCAGCACGAGAGACTGTGTGGATATGAGCGCTGTTTTATTAGACTTATATATTTACTTCATTGCCAGTGGGGTCGGGAGTCGTGCAGAGCGTTTGCGCGCGCACTCAGGCGTCCTCTCCTCCTCGGCGCGCGCAAACATGCGCTCCTATTCCGAATCATCAGAGCTTACTCTCGAGACATAGATTCAGCATTTCTCTTATAGTTTTCTTTCTGTCTAGAGCGTTTGAGTAGGCGGTCAAAGTTGAGTAATATGCCTTTGGTATAGCTTAGATTTGGAACGTTCACGCGCTCGACGTGTTAATCAGTAGTATTCCTCGAAGCTCTTGCGTGAAACTCGTGCGTGAACACAGCAGCGCTTCACACAGGAGAGAGGAGAGAGGAAAGAGGAGTGAGGAGAGAGAAGAGAGGAGTGAGGGATTTGTTTACAGAGTGGCGGAATCGCAGTTCAACACCGTGGACAGCTCCACGCGCGCATTTCCATACCCATCCTTCCCACCGGAACCAGTTCCATGCGCGAGCCTGAAGCTGAGCATCACTCAGGAGCAGCAGGACACACACGCACACACACACACACACACACAGAGCCCATCGCCCTGAAAACAACCTTTTCGAGATCTCCCCATGTGACACACGCATCAGGTAAGACTGTTCTGACATTTTCTTATCTCGTCATTTAAACAGAAATTATTATGCTCTTTAAAAGGAAACAGGCTCCTGTCGTTTTTGGAGAAAAATAATATGACTGAAAATATTTATTAGCTCAGGTTTGGTTTATGTCAGAATGCACATGTGCAAAGGAAGCTGCTTTTCTGTGGCATCATCCAAATAGTCGGTGATTTCAGGATCAGACAGAGAAGCAATCAGACTGATGCTGTCTCCCACTGTAAGTAGTATAAAACCCATTCCCTGGCTTCTGGGCGTGTCAGGGTCCAAACAATTAGGTCTCATTTAATCTAATGTGCGATGCTTGTTTCTAGATATAGAATAGTAAAGTGTGATATAAACTGATATTGTTTTTAAACAAACACCATTAGAAGCTCCTTCACAATGTTATTAACAATATATACTTACATATTTTTTAAATGAAATTATTATTATTATTATTATTATTATTCATTATTTTTATATAGATGACCTCAGTTTTTATATAGATGCCATCAGCCCAGTCTTCTTCTCATTCTCATTCACAATCTTGCCCACTATCCAACGAATTTCAAAAAGTGTTTGCACAACGTAAGCAGGACGTGCTCACTCTGACTTCCCAAGAGAAAAATAATCTAATAATCAAGCTAATGAGCTGATAAAACTGTGTCATGCTCTTGTTGTGGTGTAAAGCGCTTTAAGCTGTCACAGTTAGGACTGTTTAAACAAGTGCTCGAGGAAAGTTGCATCTGAGCTGTTTCATTATCTTTTCCATAGCATACATCATAGCTGCAATGTAGTTATTGTGCGTTTGTCTGAAGTCTGGATAACACTGAATGAGTCACAGAAAAACACCATAAAGTGAACCAACAGGGGTGCTCAGCATTAATATTTAATAATGTAACCTATGTGAGCTTAATACACAACAAAAGAGCAAGTCATTAAATGAAGCCGATTTTATGGATTAACTTGCCCATTGTATCATATAGTTTATTGTTATCTTGGTAAACCTGCAAAGGCATCTTGTTATTACAGCTCTAGTAGCATATATAGGCTAAAAGCTGCAGTAGAGGGCACAGATTCTTGAGTGTAAATAATTCAGAACTTCACTGAGGCTGCAGAACATTCTCTTATCCTGTTGTGAAGTGAAAAAAGCCCTTTGGTCCTAATAGAAATCACTTCACTGGCATGGCAGACACTCACAGTCACACACACTGTCTGTATGTGTGTGCGTGTGTGTGTGTGTGTGCTTGGTTGGGAAGGGAGGTTCTTTTTAATCTCTTAAGCTAGCTAGTTGGATATAAGCTTATCTGTGCATGTGTTCAAAAGTGTTATCACACACTGCATGTAAGAAGGACACTTTATCTGAGAGGAACATGACTCTTCTGAGAAAATGACCGACATCGAGGCATAACCTGGATGACTGATTCCCACAAGGAAGAGTTTGATGATGGCAAGGAGCAGCTTTTCTGTCATGTCAACAGCCACAGATCTTAAGCCACAGAATCTCGAGGAACCAAGATAAGGTGTCAGTCTAAGATCACTTTGTGGCAGAGAAGATTAGCAGCTCCTGAGATTAGTCAGCAACATCATGATTGAGTGATAAGTTACACCTATTTAATCGCTGCATCCAAAGTCGAGTGCACCAGATGGGTGACACAAAGAAAAAGCCTGAATAAATGAATGAAAAAAATAAGAAGTGCAGATGCTTCCAGACAGATGTATTACATGATATAATTAAGCAATTAACATCCTACTGTGGTCTATGGCATGTATAAAAATGCAGAGCATAGAAAGTTAATCTCAGTTTTGTATCAAGATGGCAAGAGCAACAGATCTGTTACTTTGAAAGAGACTTTATTAACGGGGAACATATGCAGGAGCATCAACAGGAACAGTGACTAAAGTGACATCTGTGAAAGACATCAGTAAATAGCGAAATTGGAAATTGTGGTTAAAAGCAACGACTGTTGCCATAGCGTGATTATGCGAGGAAAATCAGAAGAGCAACTGCTGTTTATGTGACTGAGAATGTCCGGTGCAGAAGGTGATCAGACTGCCAATAGACACCATATAAACCCTTCATTACAAAGATGATTTGCACATTTGAGAGTGCAGTGGTGCAAAAACCAGGCACAGAGATGTGGAAAAAATAATGTGGTCAGATAAGAAATTCTTCGCCGCATTTTCGACGAATGGGCAAGTGCATGTTTGGTTACATTAAGAGAAAGATACAGGCTTGAATGGTGACCCTTACAGTGAGGACGTCCGGTGTCTCTGTTACGCTGTGGAAGGCTTTTTCCTGGCATGGTTTGGGTCCATTTGTCTACTAATACAAATTAAGTTGCATGAATCATTTAGCTAGTTAATTTCTCAGCGAATAACTGAATAATAAGCTAAAACTTTAAAGCATTAATCCGTAAATATGAAATTAGTGTCAGCACTGATTTTAGAAAGTCTGAAGCATTAGAGCAAGATGAGGTACATATATTAACTAAAGGTCAAATACTGTGTAAAATCTTTGGTGCCAGTTTGAAGTATTATGCACGTAAACACATTTTTCACCTGAAGGGATCCACAAGAAAGATAATCCGATCCCAAAATTCCATTGTCTGGAGTGGCCTTTGCGATGATTATTTCTGTTCCACATTTACATTTATGGCATTTGGCAGACGCCCTTATCCAGAGCGACTTACCATAATGCTTTGAATAGTGCTTTCTGGTTGTCCCAAGAAAGTTTTCTCCCATAGTCTTATTGGTTATTGCTTGACATACTTGTCATTACACTATAAGACCATTTAAAACCTCTTTTAGACCATTTTCCCCTCTCACTGTCTCTAACTGCACACAATGGCCATTGATTAGCCATTGATCTTGGGGGTGGATTCGCAGTTGTCACATCCAAAAAATAGCCTTTCAGTGAAACTTTTTGTACGGTTGGGGGTGGGGCAAGAGACCCCCTAGCTGAGGCATAAAAACAGATATTTTACTATGACATACCTGAATAGCAAATTCATTAAGAATCTAGGAAAAGTTTTTAATCTTATTAGGAAAAAATCTGCTTCACAACAATTTACATTTATGGCATTTGGCAGACGCCCTTATCCAGATCTAGCTTTTACAACTGAAAGACAAAATCTTCTAGCCTATGGCCATATTTTAGCTAAATTAGCTCACAAAACTCTTTTATACCTAACGTGTCAATAATAACACATTTTGCACATGGTGTTTAAGACATAAAGACATTTCCTCATAAAACTGGAGAAGCAAATATAAATAATGCAGTGTCCATGTTTAAATAATTCAGCATTTCTATAATAATAGCTGAAATTGTGCAAACTAAACCATCTTAATCAGGTTAAGTCCTTGTGGCATATTAATTTTTGCTCTTCACATGTCTTGGTCTTCTTCATAAACCAAATGAAACAAAATTCTCAATGGGAGAGGCACAGAACTGAATAGGTCTTTGGTGATTGGAGTATGAATAATGAAAAGCGTTAGTGTGGGAGGGAAGAGTTCCACTGTAGCAGCAGGGAAAAGCCCATTGCCTCAGTGCCCATTCCACTGCCTAATCATTCACCTCTCTGAGAGCCCCCACAGTCATTAATAATGTCAGCGAGACTGCTCTTGCACAATGATAATACTCAGGTCGATAAAATTCTACTTCCTTAAAGTCCAAAACCATCCTGGTGGTCCTGCAATTAGTCATAGAACTAAGTGCAAGAGTCATCTCTCATTTTATTGGGCAGAAAAAGACTGAATTTTTGGCAAATTTTTGAGTGATATCTTGTACTAGTGTACTCTGATGTTTTTGTGGTATAATATAATAGAGTAAATGTGTGTAAAAATGTGTGAAGACACTAAAATCATTATATGGAAGCCTAGTCTGTATAGTCTATGTGCACAATGCCTGAATATGTGTATTTTATATAGCTCTCATCTTTATCTACCAAGAAACACAAAGGATTTTATGTAAAATTTTCAGTGTGCCTGTAGAACTTGTGAACATGGTAATAAAATGTATCATGAGCATTAAATTTTAAATCTTGATTTTTTTTTCATTTGAGAGCGAGAAACACTGAGTGCCAATTAACCGCTGCTCTAGGCCTCTCTCTACAGGATGAATATCATTTAAATTTTGATCATTCTCTTACTACAATGACCCCATTTGTAAAGGTCATCTTAATCTTTAAAGACTAAATCTTTTACCATCTGTTTTGTAAAAGTTTATAATTCACAGCTTTAAAGAGTCCCAACTCATATGGGCATGTCATGATAGTTGGCAGTCCAACACTATGAAGACAGTTCTACATATACTGTTTGCTTAAAGCCTTAACTGGCTCATGATTAATAGAACATTGGTTTAACGCTTTTTTTGTTGTGTCACAACAAAAGAAGGAGATTACACAGAGAAAATACAACACTTGCAGTAGGTAAAAGGGATTTACCTTATGTAGATATTAGTGGCAGCTGGCTTTATAGTCCCACACACTGAACATGCAAATGATTATTGTTTTTTTTTTTTTTTTTTAATTTATTACTGTCAAGCTTGAGTTGAAAAGCTTAATGAAGCTTGAATGTAGCCCTCATTTTTATGAATTTAAAGGATATTAATTTCTTACTAAATGGAACTGAATTAATTTCTTACTATATGGAACTGAAATGTGGACATTCATACTGTTGTAAAGAAAATGAAAGGAAAGATTTAAAGTGTTTGGTGATGTGACATTAGGCAAAATGCCAGCGCCAAAGGTTCCTACAGATTGGCAATTTGAGTTTGATATTAAGTCACACACATCTTAAGGTACCTTGCTGCTGGGGCTTTATGCATCGCTAAATGAAAAAGCCAGACACGTGTTTACATCTCAAAGAGATGATTATCATATAAATGCTGTCCTCTTGAACAGGCTAACACCAAAAATGCCTAAACAGATTAGTGCCTTGGACACCCACACCTGCCACACCTGTATTCCTGACACATTCATCCATCAGTTTTTTCTCTTCCCAAGTTCCCTTTTACTGGCATCTTTTACTCCTGATGCTTCTTCTTGTGACCTGGTCGGAGAAGTCTGGGAGGCTGACAGACACATTAATTTGGTCAAAATGGTCATCTGGTGAAAAAAAAACAGAGGAGTGAAGGAAGGATGCAAAATGAGAAAGATGTAAAAATTCATGGCAATTTCTACTTTAATTACAATGCTGGATGCAGATGAGATAACACTAGCCATATCAGCTGGCTGTCACAATGTAATGTCAAAAGGTCGAACATAATCAAATAGTTATGATTGATCTCCTCTCTCTGAAGTGACACTGGGTAGTAGAATATTGAGAAATTTGGTACAACTTAAACCCTGTGCCATAAGACGAACATAACCACATCATAAACATGCCATGACAGATGTCATACACCTGTCATGAGTTGCTGTTACAGTTTACCCTGTTTTGTAACACTGTCATTTTGCCATTACCCGAAATTGTCATTACAATTGGTTTTAATGCATGTTTTATGGTTGATACTATGACACATCTGTCACTGGGCAAATAAATGTTATGCCTACTTCGACGTCTTCAAAAAAGTAACTCGACATACCTAATTTCTCGTAAAACTTCATAAGTTGTAACATGGTAAGTTATTAGTAATTTAATGGTTGCATTATTTGCATGCACCATATCAATAATATTTCTTGTCTTGGTACAGTGGTGCTTAATCTATTATTATGCTTTTTGTCATGGTTACATTCTGAAATGGTTACGTAATGACAAAAATGATATTAATTTAGAACAAATCTATGCTACATTAATCTCAATGTAAGATAATAATGGGCATCTGCTACACAATAAAAAGCAAGTATTTCCTGTGGCCATGGTATAAAATATACCTTTTTATACCATTTTTGACATTTGTTAAGTACCAGTCCTAACATACGTTATAAAATATGTGCTAAGAGGATACTTAGGAAAAAGTAGTGTGTAATGTAAACTGTCATGGCATCAAATGTGGTAGCAATCATGACAGTTACTGATGATGGTAACATCACTGCCTTGTATCATTGAGTGTATACTGACAATGATGTTATCAATGTTTATGACATGTTTATATAAGTCTGATAATAAAGGGATTGTCCATCCTATTGCCCATGCATAGTGTGCATTTATTCTGTCCTCCGCAATCATCATGTAATTATTTTAAGGTTTTGGGGACATAAAATAAGAAAACAAAGTTTTATAAACACCTTTATGTCCCTACTAAACCTATGCATGTGCTGTATTCCCCAATGCCAAGAATTAAGTCTAGAATTTGTAAAAGCTGTCCATGTGCTTCAGGAGAATCATATTAATATAATATAAGCATGGGGGCGTATGCATAATCCATTCATATTTGTGTCATATATTACATATCTGTCTTCGAGGTTATTATTTACCTTTTGAACAATTCTCAACCATTTTGCTTTTCTGATATTTGCATTCAGTGTTCACAATAACACCTGACAGAAAGAGAAGTTTTAGAGAATAGTGCACTGTTAAAGTATAAAGGAAAATATAAATGCCTCTCTCTAGTCTATAAAGGGATTACTCAATTGAGTATTATCCTGTAAATCTATTCTGTGGACACGCTGGGCTCATATACTGTTTGAAATTCTGAATGGAATCCTACATGAGCCATTCAGCGAGACAGTTCAGGAGATGCATGCTGCAAAAAGATACAGCCAATTTTCACAAGGCATCCCAGAATCCCCAGTGGACTCCACTTCTATGTTCATTGACCAGATTGGCCTTCTCATCCTCTTCTCAACCATCCTTCTCTCTCCCCTCTCTCATCCCCTCACTCTTGCCTGACAAGTTTCCATGGAAACAAAGGGAAGGGAGAAAACCCTAATGAGTTTGTGGATAGGTCTCACAAAGATGAAGATGTACAGCACATCATATATATCTCACTCTGTCTCTCACTGACACACCCTTTCTTCTGGGATGTTGTTTGGTATGTGTGGTGCGGAGGTGAATGATAAATTAGCCAGAATAGATGGATGGTGAAATGGAGTGGGTGGTCTTTACTGTTGTTAAAACAGGAATATGTTGTTTGATGGCTGCTGATGTTCGAAGCACTAGTTTTTAAATACTCAAATGCATTAGTCCTGAAAAAAGCTACTGCAGTATGTAAGTACTTTAGCACAAGAAAGTGTCATCAAAGTGAAACATTAATATGGCCTTCACACTGTGCTTTCACTTTCATGTAGACTTGTGTTTATAGAAGGTTTCATGTATGTTTCTGGTTTCTTAAAATATAAATTGTGAGTGCCTAGTGAATTTTAGTTACATTCTGTTACATTGCACAAAACTCCTGCTGAGTCTGGCTGTAACTCATGGGAACAGTGAGGGTTATCATGCTTTCAGCATTCTTTGACAAAACCTTTATCCATCCCATTTCTCTTGTACTTTTCACCTCTATTTTTACTATGTTCGTTTGTCAATTTGATCAGTGGTCGGTGCTTTAACATCCTAGACATTGATAAACCAAGCCTATAGCCAGTGAAGTGCATTCACTCATTCATTCATTCATTCATTCATTCATTCATTCATTCATTCATCAGTAACTGCTTTATCCTGGTCAGGGTTGTGATGGATCTGGAGTCTATCCTGGCAACAGTGGGTGCAAGGTGGGAAAATTCACCCCAGATGGGATGGCAGTCCATCACATGGCACCATGTACACACACATTCACACCTAGGGATGATAATTTAGTGTTTTTTAAATTTTTAAATCCACCTACCTGCATTTTGCATGGACAGTGGGAGGAAATTGAAGAATTGGAAGAAACTCATGTGAACATGGGGAGACCATGAAAAAGCTCTCAGGGAGAGTAACTTGAGCTCAAGATGATCAAAACCAGGATACTGGAGCTGTGAGGTAGAAATTCTACCCTCTATGCGAATGTGCTGCTTGTGAAGAAGTTAAATCAAGATATAATGTGATGCTGTTTTAGTATTATTTTAGATATTATTTGCTCATTTCTGAGAAACACTCTCAGAAATGTGACAAAACATATCTTTGAATCCAAACTTTAAAAAGTATGGAAATGTAAAATATTAACGGTTATTCACATCTGGGGTATTTCAAAGCTTGCTACATTTTTTTTTCCTTCACAAAACTAACTTCACAATGATCAGCATTCCACAAAATCAAGTTCTGGTGAATAATAGCTTTGAGCATCTTCCTGTAATGTTTAATTTTTAACACTTGCAGAGGAATTTTGATCCACTTCTCCATGCAGAACATTTTAAGCTCTCATGTATACTCTTAGGTTTACACATCTCCAATTCAGGCTACATATTTTAACTAAGGTTCCAACCTGGAACCTGAGATGACCACTGTCAAACAAAGATTTTTTTTTTGTCCTGGTAAACAATTATTAGCGTAGTTCCTTGTTTAAAATATTCATCTATTGCCAAGTCTTAACCTCCTGCCAGAGGTAATGAGTTTTTACACTAATTTTAATACTCTCGTTTTCACAAGAGCCCCTGGAGCACCAGCTGCAAAACATCCCCAAAGCTTCAATGATGCACCACCATATTTTACAGTGGGTATGTTATCATGTGCTTTTCCTTGTATGCAGGCCCATTATTCCACCAAATATGGCAATTCTGTACATGGCCATAAAGTTTGATTTTGGTCTAATCTGTCCACAACACACTATTCCAACTGTAGTTCCAGTCATGCTTAATAAAGTTCAGGTGCTGTTGTGGGATGCCCTCAGAAAAGGTTTCTTTTTCTCAACTCTTCCAAAGACCTTCTTTTTATATGCAGGAATTATTAATTGTGGATTTACTGATTATTGTTATTTAATGTGTTATTTAATCTATAGATACATTTTCTGTATAACGGGTGCCAATAATTCTGGAATTGAATGTATTGTTGTGTGTTTTCCTGTGCACTAGTTGTTGGTTTGATAATTATTGGATGATAAGGCTCTTCAGAAGTTCAGGCTAAACTGAGCTAAAGCAAACAAGTTTTACACTACAATAGTCACACTGTCCCTAGGGAACAGAGCCAGACACACACACCTACATACATGCATACAGAGACTTGAATGAGACCCCTGATGAACTGGCCAGGAGCCTGTCAATAATAATAAACATTATTATTATTATTATTATTATTATTATTATTATTATACACATATCATATACACTCCTGAACAAAATCTTAAGACCGGGGGAAATATTCCAAGTATTGACATTTCATGCTGGTGGATCATAACCAGGTTGTAAGAACTGCTTGAAAATGTCAAAAGAAGAAACAAGAGCAAGAGACAAAAAAATGGTGATTGGCAATTTATTGAAAACTGCATTTAAACTCAAACAGGCTGTTCATCAGCTGATCAAAAGTTTAAGACCATA
>CM074946.1:13813326-13846495 GCA_037577455.1 Pangasius macronema
AGGCTGCTACTCTTATGTTTACACTATTTCAGCTACTTGTATTGTACTCTTGTACTCTTTGCACTATTGTCACTAGGATAAAAAAAAATAAATAAAAAAGTTTGCAAGTTCTCCCTGTGCTTCGGGGGTTTCCTCTGGGTACGCTGGTTTCCTCCCCCAGTCCGAAGACATGTGTTGTAGGCTGATTGGCATTTCCAGGTTGTCTGTAGTGTGTGAGTGTGCCCTGTCCCCCGCCTTGTGCCCCAAGTCCCCTGGGATAGATCCTGTAAACACTTCATTTTAATGCTTCCATTCATGATGTTAAAATCAATTACATTCAACCCTCAGTAACAGGTTTTACACTGTCACCCTTTCTAATATAATGTTTATTCTTCCAAAAGAAATTATGCTGAATTTGATTAATATTCTTTAACATTCTGTGTCAGATATACTTAAGGGGCATGCTGGATAAACAAATCTTGACAGTATTTCTTTATTATTTAAAATAATCTTTCCAAAAAAAAAAAAAAAGAAATATCATTTTGTAGCCATCTATTCAAAACATTTTCACTATTTTTTAAACTACAGTCCAAATGAGCTTTTCCCCTTTTTTCCCTGAGGTCATTAGTGATTGCTGTTCCTAAGTATCTGACTTCATCTTTAACTGGTATATTAAACAACGTTATATCAGAATTGCGCTTAAATCATGAATTGCCATCAGCTGACATTTCCATAAGTTTAAGCGCAATCCTGAAGCTTCAGCAAAATGTGTTACTAGCGTTAAGCAACAGGAATCTGATTTTTTTTTTTTTTTTTTTTGAAACAAGGTGGAATCATCTCCGAGTTGGCTTATTGCTAACAGATCTTCAAGCACATTTAAGGGCTTACCTTCCTTATTATTATTATTATTAGTGTGTGTGTGTGTGTGTGTGTGTGTGTGTGTGTGTAAAAATTGCTAATAATTCAACGTGCAAAATAAACAATTATGGACTAGCTGTGCTCCGTTGACTGTGTTTTCCCAGTTGGAAAATGGGAATGCCCCATGACGTAACTGCAGCATTGGGGCGTGGCTTTACGGGACGCGGAAGTAGCTTGTGCCAGAGCAGATTATAAACAGCGATTTTGACATTAGTGCGCTCAGGTGAGATGGGTGTTGAAATATTTTACTAAATTCGTAAGCCTTGCATTACACAATGCGTCTTCCTTTACACAAACGTAGAATTATTGGATGATTAACCTGTAGTGTTTGTGCATGTTATTGCAACAGCAACAATGTTGCGCTTCTTAGATGGAATTGTTTTCGTGTTTGGTTCACTGGTTGTCCAGGCATTTGAAGTTGAAGTCAGTTGTTGTTGTTGTTATTGTTGTTGTTGTTCTGAACTCTGCGCTGAGCTAAAATCTAGTAACATACCTTCTGATAGGCCTACTAGTTACCTAGTTAGCAAAGTGAGCACTTTGGCTTTAGGAAGAAGTGGGGGCTGACTAGCATTTAGCGTCTCGTATATTAACACGTAGAAGAGTCTGAACCCCGTGTTACCATCACAGCTGACCATCCTTAAGAGTAAATGGATGTGATGTACTTGGAGATTATTTTTCATTTTTTATAGTTTTAAACAAAGTGTGTCCTTCAAATGATTGTGAAGTTGTGCATGGTCTTAAAGAGTCGATTGCTCTATCGGGTTGATGAAACAGCACTTGATGCGTACAGGAGTATCCTTTTACACTGGTGCCTCTATGACCATGAGGCAGCAAGGCAAGTTCCTACAGCTCCTCTTTACTGACTCATCTGACCCCTGCTGAGAACCGCCATAGCCTATACTTTCACTTTGCAGTTCAGTTCCTTTTTAAAAATCCTGTGAGCTCAGCATAATACTGCCCATATACCAACTGATCACTTTCTTCTGCGATGGCAGACGATGAACTGAATGTAGATCTGGATGCCAGAACACAGCTACACTTTACACATCAGCTATTTCAAATCCAGTGTGTAATGACACATGATTGTTATGCACTCTTTTGGTTTTGAATCATATGCACCTTTGTCCATCTTCAGTAATGTTTCTTCTGGTCAGGGTGGCGGTTAATCCGGAGCCTATCCCAGGGCCACTGGGCATGAGGCGGGAATGCACCCTGGATAGGACGCCTGTCAATTGCACAGCACCATGTGTACACATTAACACACTCTTTCACACCTAGGGGCAATTTAGTGTAGCCAGTTCACCTACAGACATGTTTTTGGGAAATGGGAGGAAACCGGAGGAACCCGCAGGGGACACAGTGAGAACATGCACAAAGACTCCATGGAGACAGTAAACTGAGCTTACAATTGAATATGGGACATGCCGTTGCCATACCTGTCCCTTTGTGTCATATCTCAGCTACGTTTGGCACATTTGCTATTGGCATATACTTCATAGAGCTGGTCTTGGCTTTCATGTATAATTACACCCGTGTTTCTCAAAGTGGGGTCCTTGAAGCATTGCCAGGTGGACTCTAATTTTCTAATTTTGTTACCCACCATTATCGTAGTTGATCATTTTAATAAAAATAGGTTATATGGCAGGAAAATCTGACTCCAACAAATAACCCAAAAATTATTGTACGCATTTAAATAATGTGCCTTTTTTTTTTTTTTTTTTTTTTTTTTAATAATTTGTGAAAAGAAGCCTGGGCACCCTGAGTGGGGTCCATGACTGTAGAACATTTGAGAACCCCTGTCTTACACACGATCTATAAACTGTACAGGATGCTAGCATATAATCCACAATAACTGTTGAGTAGGCACACATGGCATTTTATATTGCTCATTTTAGATAAATGGCATCCTCACTATATAGTTTACAGACTAAATGAGGTGAAAATGTGTTAAATCGGGTGGAGAGTCTCTCAGCTTCTCATTGTAAACTTGTTAATCATGTAAAATAGAATAGAACAGAGGAAGAACAACAACACGGTTTGCCTCTTGCAACATTAGTCAGAGTATGAGCTTTCTGGGTAAACTTGCCATACAGCTATGGAAATTAATTTATAAATGTCATGGTTGTTCTAGGACAAGAAGAAAGCATGGCACCAAAGAGAAAGGCAGCATCTGCCACCAAAGCAGGTGGAAAGAAGGTAAAAGAGGAGCCTGAAGCTCCAGCAAAAGACAAGTTCACCTCTGCTAAAGAAGCTCTGAAGGCCACAGGAGCACAGGTTAAGGCCAATCGGAAACCAGACTGCGTATGTCACCTATCAGATGCTGAGGTTAGAACAAATCATTTCATGTTATGGGGTGAACTTCAGTTTATAGATGAGTTCTACTTGTATATGAGATACGTTTATCAGCCACATGACTACTTATCTTTTTTTTTTGGCACAATGAGAATATAGACCTATCTAACTTTAATGGTATAATAGTAGTATTAGTAATAAAATTCTGATAAAATAATAATACTTAAGTTATTTCTCTAACATTTACAAAATCTTTGTTTCTACAGGTTCATGAAGACTATGATTGTATGTTGAACCAAACCAACATTGGAAATAACAACAACAAATTTTATGTAATCCAAGTCTTATTGTCAAGAGGACAGTATTATTGCTGGACAAGATGGGGCAGAGTAGTAAGTTGGGTTATTACGGTTCTGTTGGGTTAAAACTGCTGTATGTACTAAAAAAAAGCAAAAAAAAAAAGATTTAGAAGAGGAAAAAAAATACTACAATTTTTATGGTGTTACTGAGATTGCATGAGTCACTACTGAAAGCGTATAATAGTAATTCACACTATATATTTTTATTCTGTAAGTATTGTGGGAATATTTGGACACATATGTCATATGCCAGTTTAGATACTGTATATCACCACATACTAAACAGTATGTCAATGCACCAACTGTGTTTTTACTATTCGAGTATTCTATTTAGTGCACAGTATGTGGTTTGGGATGTGGTCTTGAACAGTTTTTTTTTGTTTTGGATTAAAATGTTTGCACTAACATTAACCCACAAATCCCCAAATCTTACATCTTAAAGCTACCAGATGTCAATTCTGACCCATCACCCCTGAGACAGCACTGACCGAATTTCTCAGCAGCTCAAGAACACCATATCAGAGTATTTTTCTCCACCTCTGAATCAATAATCCTGCTTAAAAAAGAAAGAACTTCTAAGCTTTAAATTTGATTTTCTCTGACATTGTTATAAATAGATTTTAGATATGCTAACTCATTCTCAAATTTATACTTGCCTTTGCACCCCCTTTTTTTGTCATGGTCAGGGAGAAGGAGGACAGAACAATTTAGCTGGACCTTCAAACGTTGATGCTGCCATTAAGAACTTTGAAAAGAAATTCAAAGAGAAAACAAAGAACAACTGGAGCGATCGGGATAACTTTGTCTCTCATGCAGGAAAATACACTCTGATTGAGGTGGAAGGAGACCAAGATGCTGAAGTGATGGCAAGTCAAGGAATTCACCCAATTCCAAAAGATATTGCTGTTCCCAATATTCCAAAATAATACATATGTTCAGATGTTAGTACTACACGCAATAAGACAACCACATTACACAATGCTGGTAACCACATCCTTTATTAAAACATTTCAACTCAGTATTTACTCTAGTTTCTCTCTGTTTGATTATCCAGAAAGATTACTGGTACTGTATATAATGAATTACCTTAATACCTGTGAGCAGATGCTTGTGTTCCGCATATGCAGAATCATTTATTTGTTGATTGTGAATGTTTCAGGTTGATGCTGTAGGTAGCAGACCAGTGGCAGTAAAAAAGAACATTCTGCCTTGCACACTGGACAGTGCAACTCAAAGACTCATCAAGTTCATCTTCAACAATGACATGTTCAAGGAGGCCATGGAGAGCATGAACCTGGGTTTGATTTCAGCTCAGCCTGTTTGTGTAGTTTAGGTCTTAGAAAGCTAGATTGTACATTTTCAGATTTAGATTTAGTCTAGCTGACAACCTAGCCAGCAGTGCTTGGTCATTTCATCATGGATTGTGTTAATTTCTCAGTTTGTGGAATGTGTTGGAGAAAGACAGAGGTGAACTAGTGATAAGATGTGTGGCATAACGATTAATTTAATGAAGCAAGTCCTTCAGTAACAGATGAGGGTTGACTTCTTTAGTCCTGTCTGTAATGAGGCAAGTTATCCCCCAAGCAGCGATTTTCCCTCTAAGCATTGCACTTAACCTAAAGGAAGATATTTTAAACATTTGTATTGCAATGTCTAATTTTATCCTTTTGCACAGACATTAAGAAGATGCCACTGGGGAAGCTGAGTAAGCAGCAGATTGCTAAAGGCTTTGAGGCATTAGAAGAGATTGAGGAGGCAATAAAGAAGAAAAGTAATGAAAGCAAGCTAGCAGAGCTTACTTCTAAGTTCTTCACCATTATTCCACATAACTTTGGCCGCAATAGACCCCCTGTCATCAGAGATGATGCTATCCTTCAGAATAAGAAGGAGATGCTTCTGGTAAGATGTGCCATGTATATACACTCAGTGCCGTTTAGTTGCCCTAGCATATAATTGGCAAACTGTCTGGTATGGAATATTTTCCTTATTATTATCAGCAATGTTAAAAACTTAATATTTTTCCATGCTGCTATTTCTGGTAGGTCTTGGCAGATATAGAAATAGCCCAAAGCCTTAAAGCTGAGTCGGAAAAAGCGAAGGAGGAGATGGTGGAGACTGTTCCTCATCCATCAGACCAGGACTACCAGTCTCTAAAATGCAACCTTACACTCATGGATAAAAAATCTAAAGAGTTTAAGGTATTCATGTTTCCTATGGTAATACAATAAATGCTTTAGGCAGAAACATAATATTTGCAGAACAGGTTTTTAATATTGTATGCCTTTTTTATTTGTTGATTTAAGATTATTGAGAATTATTTAAGTGCCACTGGTGAAAGACTCTCCATAGTAGATGTGTGGGAAGTGGACAGAGATAAAGAGGTAATCTAAATTAAGTTTTATGCATGTACATATACTACCTTTATGTTTATATAATGTGTGTAATAATGACTTGACGCACACGATACTCAGACTGTAGTAAAGCCCTCGTTCCAATTCACTTTGCAGTTAAATCTGTATCACTGTGTATGCATGTGTGTATATACTTATTGGTGCGTATGTGTGTTTTGTCAATGTAGGCAGAGCGCTTCAGAGACCATGATGCTTTGGGGAACCGGAAGCTTCTGTGGCATGGTACTAACGTGGCTGTAGTGGCAGCCATTTTGAAAAGTGGTCTCCGCATCATGCCACACTCTGGTGGACGGGTGGGCAGGGGGATTTACTTTGCCTCAGAAAATGCTAAATCTGCTGGCTATGGTGAGGATCCATGCCTTCCTTGTGTAAAAACATCATAGAAATATGGGTGACAGTTTTTTTTTTTCATACTGGTCCTCCAGTTTAAAGATTGAACATTTTTGCATTTGATGGCATGAACAGTATGGTGCCATATGAATATCATGTAATGTATATATTCATTTTCACAGTCCGCACATCAAAGAATATTGGCATTATGTTTCTGAATGAAGTTGCTCTGGGTACGGAGTGCACCATCACAAATGATGACCCAAGATTAGTGAAGGCTCCTGACGGCTATGATAGTGTGGTAGCACGTGGGACACAAGAACCAGGTCGGTTTCCCTTCCACATAGAAATTCCAGTAAAATAAATAATCATTAAAAAAAAATTTTGTTGTCACTAGTGAGGTGATTGAAGCTGTACATACAGTATTGTGCAGAAGTCTTAGTCACATGCAAAGAAATGCTCTTAAGCAAAGATGCCTTCAAAAATAATGAAATTTAACGTTTCTGCATTTAAAAAATACTGTAAAGAGTAATAAAGTAAACAAAGTCAATATTTGGACTGACAATCCTTTTCTTAAAAAAAATAGTAGTAGTCTCAGGTACAGTTTGTGCAGGTTTATAAGGAAATTAGCTGCTTTTAAGTTTTACTTAAGTATCTTGGAGAAAAAATAAAGAAAAAAAATGGTACAAAAAATAGGGTTTGTAAGATTTTAGCACAGTCCTATACATGCACACAAACTTACACGAATAACCATGATAATTTTATCAACAAAACACCTTTATTAACCATTACTGGCATTGCTTTTAATCATTTGTACTTCTCAGATCCCTCAAAAGACGTCGTCATTCACCTGGATGGGAAGAACGTGGTTGTGCCACAAGGGAAAGCCATAAAGCAACATCAGTACAAAGACAGCAGCTTCTACAACAGTGAGTATCTCATTTACAAGGAGAGTCAGTGTCGCATCCGCTACCTGCTGGAGCTCCACTTCTAGCTACTGCTGCAAAGGGACTGGCAAAACATACAGAAAACCGCTCCGCTAAAAACTAAAAACTTGCTAAAAAAAACTAAAAAGTTGCTTTTGTGTTATATTCCTAGTTAACAAAAGTCCATCAAGAGTCTGATTTGCTGACGTGTTCAGCATAACTTAATTTGACTGAATAATGCCCGCAATAAATTAAAATTTGTTGATGAGATTTACTTGAAATTCATGGGGAGGATGTGTGGTGGTACTGGTAATTTTTTTTTTTTTTTTTTTTATTTGCTGAAGCCTTTTCAAATTACAAACACATTTTTACATTTGACAGACATTTTAATTCTGTTTTTTTTTCTGCTTTTTGAACAAAAGGCAAATTTGGAGTGCCTTCCTTTTATTATAGAATCTGCTTGAATGGTTGTATAGCCGTTACAGTTGAAAATGCACCTTCTAAAAATACCCCATGTACAACTGAAAGTTTTGCAATATATAGAGAAGTTTAGTTAAATTGTGCTGGAATTTCCATTTATTTTGTTAGTCTGTTCTGTATCGGCTTTCTATCCTGACTTTCTTTTTAACTTCTTTGAAGTTTCAGGTTATATTTGTGCTTGTATTCCTGTATTTGTTTTTTTTTTTTTGGTTAAGATGTTCTTTGGCTTTGGCAAGATTTTATGGTAGCACTGAATTATGTGCAGCAAGGAAGGAAAAAAATTGGTACTGCTATATTGCTGTATGAAAAGAAAAAAGAAACAAAAAGCATTTATTTGTATTAACTTCAATGAAGCTACACAGTTCTTTATAAAATTACATTAAATTGATGACTAAGATTAAACTAATTCTAAGAAAAACAGCATAGTACCTGATCACATAGTTTGTTGACTTTACAAAGTGGTGATCTGCCTGGGTCTCATTCAAAATCCTTCAGAAGGGTAACAGACCCACATACTCCTTTAAAATAAAATCAAAAACAGCACCCAGGATTTCACTTTCTTATTTCATATGGCTTCTTTATAATTTTATGAGGTTGTATTTGTCCATTATTCTTTCTGTGTGGTACTTTATAATACATCATGTATTAATTATAGAGATCAGTAACTACAATGTTTTGGTTTATAAAAGTGTGCTCCAAATTGAAGTTTATTATGCATCTCTGCATATACTATACTATACTATGAACATAACATGGATAATGCTATCTCCAATGCTTGCAGTGCAATATATTGCATTGTCCAACTGCACTTTGTTTTAATATTGATTTTGAAGGAATGTCAAGCTCTCAAGAGTGCCTTGGGTAAACTTCTCTCTGTGGTAACTCAACAGGTGGAAAATAAACAGTTGTGCTTAAATCTAGACTTTTGGCTTTATTGCTATACAGTATCCAGTAGGTGTCACTGTTGAAAGTAGCCTCGAATTGATTACATAGCGGCCCATATGCTTAATCAAACCCAGAGACTGTGTTTGCTTGCTTAGCCAGTTCTGAGGTTTAAAAGGCTTATTGAACAAAGTGGTCTTTTTATCACTTGTAACCTCTTTAGTAGCCCTCAAGGCCTCTAGTGTTTGGTCATCATATACTATCACAGGGAATGTAGCAGTTTCTTTGCAATATCTGATATCTGCGATTCTTTAACTCTAGTCTGTGATATGTAGTCCACTAACAGTAATAAATACAATTGCTGAGTTCCATAACGTGGTTTGCAGAACTCTGTTAATTCAGCTACTTCATTTAATCGTTCAACTGGACCCACCATCCCTCAAGGTACATCAAGAAACTTTCCTGTCCTGGTACCCAGGTGGTGGAATGAACTTATCCTGGCTGTCACTTCACCAAGCACTTGAAAACGACCACCTGTAATCTTCCTCTCCATGTGTCCCCAGTCAAGCTCCTTCAACTATCTAGACTACTTGCTTGCTTGGTAGTCCTCTAGTGTGCTGCATTGCAACCTGAGCTTTATTAGAGATTTAGTACAGATTTAGGTGTTATGTTGCATTAGACTTTTACAAGGAATTCTTGTAATGCAGTCTGGTGTGTGACAGCAAAAGATAACACTTGTTTGGTTGAATATATTTGGGTAGAATTTTTAGTTACAGTGCAAAAATGGTTGACTTTAATTGAATAATTGATACATTTTTTCAAGTAAGTTTAAATGATCTTTTGATATTGACTCCTGTGAACGGGTGTAAGGTAGGACCCAGGGGAGCACTGACACTCCTAAGGACAGAGGAGCATGTGTCTGTTTCAAAGAGGAAGGGGGGTGAGGGGGGTAGGGAAACATGGAATACAATGTGTGACAGTCACAGCCCTACACACACACAGAGGGAGAGAGAGAGCATCCTATTAAGACACCAACTTAAGTGGTACATCTACTGATGAACAGCAGTGGAGGCAAACAGAAGAGAAGGTGGCATTCTCTCCTCTCACCTGGGCCCCAAGGAAGACCAGAGTGCAACTGTTCCACATCTCAGTTCTTGGATCTGATTATAAGAATTTTTCCCTTAAAACACAAGCTGGATAACACATCTGGATAGCAGTCTGTGATATGGACCACCTTAGGAAAGAAGTGGATTCTGCTGTGCTCTCTGGTTGAACAAAACAACAATGGTTCCTGCAGGTATGCTATTTCCCTTTCTGTGTTCCTTAATTAAGAAAGACACTTCATGTTTGAAAAGTGATTGATTACCTGAATGCTTAGCTGGAACTTATGGTTGAACCACAAGGAAAACAAAATGAAACTATCTGAATATATCTGTTTATTCAAACTGCATCTGCATCTTAGTTTAGATATAGTTTTAGTATTATTTAGGTTAATTGTAGTCAGTGCATCTGTGAAGGAAGTGCGGGATGGACGCTTGTGACTTACATAGGAAAACAATACATCTGCTTTGATCGTGAACAATGAATAAGCCCTATATCCTGATAATTCTGCAATCATTAATGCACTGATAAAAATACCCAGGTTTTGTAATAGTCAGGTGAAATGAAATGAAAGTTATATAAAGTTTTGTAAAGATGTGTGTATGTGTATGTGTGTGTATGTATGTATGTATGTATATATATATATATAATCAGTCAGTTGGTAAACTCTTTAAGCTGGGATTTTGCTGATAAAACAAGGGATATCCCTCATGATGCACAATGCATTTTTTTTCATTACAATACCATATAAATCTACATAATACTATATTATATTATGAAAAATCCTTATTAACCATTTTACATTTTCCACGAAAAGTGTGAATCCAATTGACATTTAAGTAAACTTTAGATGTATGATGTTGTATATTTAATGTAAAAACAACCACAACACATGATGCAACAGCTATCGTCTTTTCTTTTTTTTTTTTTAGAAATACAGTTGAAAATCAGAGGAAATATAATACTTGGCGATGGTGGATCCTGACTTGGCATACAAACTGTGAACTATGGAGAAGGCCGGACCAGGTTTCCTGACCAATCACACAACTCCAAATGATACATCTAGCCAATGGAGACCCGCAAAGCCTACCCCACCAAGCTTGGAGGAAGTCATCCACTCAGAGTCCCAAATTAAACATCTAGTGGGGTTATTTGGCATGGTGACCCTTAACCTTGCAGCCCTGCTTGGCAACACCGGAGTTATTTTGGCCATTGCCCGAGCTCCACACACGAAGAAATATGCATTTGTATGCCATCTTTGTGCAGTGGATTTGCTTTGTGCCATATTACTGATGCCTCTCGGAATAGTATCGAGTTCCCCATTCTTCAGTACTGTGACATTTACTGTTCTGGAGTGCCAAGTCTACATCTTTCTTAACGTGTTTCTGGTCTGTGCCTCTATTCTTACTGTAACTGCCATTAGCGTGGAACGCTACTATTACATTGTTCATCCCATGCGCTATGAGGTAAAAATGACTATACACCTGGCTGTTGGAGTCATGGTATTCATTTGGGTGAAATCTTTGCTTTTAGCACTTATTAGCTTACTTGGTTGGCCAGCATATGGGAATCAAAGCTCCATTGCAGCTACCCATTGCTCTCTGCATTGGAGTCATAGTCGTCTCAGGAAAGTGTTTGCCATTCTTTTCAGTGCTGTGTGCTTTCTGGTTCCTGCAGTCATGATTTTTGCTGTGTACTGTAACGTCTACAAGGTGGCACGGTCAGCTGCAAGACAACACGTTCCCATGCCCCCCTGGCCCCCTAATCCAGCTAAGTGTCGCTCAGATTCCATTAACAGTCAGACTACCATCATCACTACTACACAGAGTTTGCCTCAGAGATTGTCCCCTGAGAGGGTATTTGGAGGTGGGAAGGCAGCCCTCACACTTGTGGTCATTGTGGGGCAGTTCCTGTTGTGCTGGCTTCCATACTTCAGCTTCCACCTTCACATGTCCATCACAGCACCACTCCAGAGTCCAGGGGACATTGAGGAGATTGTCACCTGGTTGGCGTACTCCTCATTTGCAGTGAACCCATTTTTCTATGGACTGCTTAACAGGCAGATCCGAGAGGAACTCATAAAGCTTAGGAAGTGCTGTGCTTCCAACAGGCCTGTGGAATTTAGAGGTTCCAGTCATGAAGGATCCATCCAGGAGAACTTCCTACAGTTCCTTCAGAGGACCAGCAGCAAGACTGAGACCACCAGGTCCAGCTGTGCCAACTCCAGCCCCAGAAACACCCTGGACCATAGTGTCAGGATCCCTGGACAGATCCCTGAAGAGTGACTAAGACTCTGAGCATGTGCCTTCTGTCATATCATTTAGTTGTATGGGTTTGGATAAAAATGGGCCTTCTGGCTTGTTTGCGTTGTACTAGATGATTGTTAAATTTAAGCTAAGCCATATTAATACTGATGCATATAATTGTGTGTCCATCAAAGGGTACCATTTTTGTGCAATAGATGTTTGTAATAGGGATGTCTGAAGTAGAATAATTTACAATTTATGATCCACTTTGGGAACTTTATGATCACACTTACTTTGAAAACTAAAGGCAATAACGATAATTCAAAATTCAATGTGACTGTTTTTATGAAATAACATGGCTTAAAAGAAACCTTTCCAAAAGAAATGAACAGTATAAATATAAATGAGAAATCTTGTTTTCATATTTTTTTCATAATTGCGTGACATTGAAAGAATATACGTTAGTCTTTCAGTTAAGTTGAGCAGGCTCATGTGTAGCTTGCTAATTCCATCTGCCCATCACCATGGAAATGTGGTGAGACTGAGTCTTGCATAGCAACAGGATGCTTTTGAGCTCAGGTCTGCTTGCAAATTGCATAAACTACAGTGTTCTGGGTTAGCTTTTCACCCAAGCTAGGCAGCAATAGCACACCACTGACTGCACATTCACATTTACATTAGTGTACCTGGATGTGGAAAACTGCTTTTGCTCTTTCTATCTAAATGCATTTATTACACCGAGACACAGAACCATGCTGGTGTAAAGCGCTGAAAATCATTACCATGCAACAAAAGTGCTCAGGCAGAGATAAGACTGTGAGTTTTATGGGCTTTTCACTGTTTGTGGAGGACCTTTACAAATAGAGAGTGAAACATCAGGAGCAGGCTGGTTTGTCTACAGCAAAGAGGAACAATTGCTTGGGGTTACATGTGCTTTTATTATGTACCTAAGGCTGTGTAATGTATAATGACTTCACCTTTTCATCCAAAATATAAAAACAATGTATATTACACAGCTTAGGAAATGGCATTTTTTTGGTACATCATTAAGTTGAAGCACCATTTTTAATTTATGACCATTGCCTTAGAAATTGCTCTTTCTTCATTAGAGATTCAATACATAGTGACCTTGCCTGCAACTTCAAACAATGAGCCAACCTTCGGGGCTGACCAAGAGAGAGAAAGAGAGGGCTGAGAGAGCAAGTGAACAAGAAACAGATGCACATGCGACATGATTAGGGATTCATAAACTTGAGCATCCCTGTCACGATCAAAACAAGGCCAGAACAAAACAAAATCTGAAAGGATTTAGAGATGCTGAGGTAAAGATTAAAGGGAAATGATTAAAGAGAGGAAGGTGGGTAGGGGACAGCACCCAACAGCCCTTTGTGTCTCTCAGAATGGTGGATGCAGAGAGAATGAGTTGCATTAACATGTGCTAGTGTGGTTACAGACCTCATTCATGCATATAGCGCCTATGTATATAGTGACCAAAGAATAATTCAGTTTGAACCTTCATTATTCCACAAAAAGAAATTGCACACGGCAAGCTTTAATAATTGTACTTTGCTATAATATGTAAATAGCAGTGCTTTAATTGAGGTCTACAGTGGCCTGTAAGTGACTACAGTACCACACAATGGACCTGGAGTATAACATTAACAACACAGAAAATGTGCTTGATTAAACAGATGTTTTGATTACTTCCAGCACTGCATGTTTTTAGATTTTGGCGGTAAATACATTCACCGAAGTAGTAATTAAATAGTAAAATTGTGGTCTAGTTACATAACATTTAGGACAATTAGTAGAACAAGCTGAGAGATGGGGTAAGGACTCAAATCAGTGCCTGTACAAAGTGGTGCACAAGAGCAGGGAGACAGCGTAGGAAGATGGAGGATGAAAGAATGGTGGAGTGTGGAGGGTGGGAGGAAGCAATCTGGTTCATATACTCAGTGCAGTAAGAAGAGTATAAGCCGGACCTGAATCATATTCGAAAACAGTGTGTGCTATTGTACTATTGAGGCATTAGACAGTTTAGAATATTACAAAATGTTTCCTGTATTGTGGATGACATTATTAATATTGTTAAACTGTAAATGTAAGACATGAAAATGATCCACAATAAGAAACATTTGCTTCAGATAGAAGATAAAAAAGACACATTATTTTAACTACTGTAGTAATTTGTACAAATTACCCCACTAATATGAATTATATAAGGGAATTAAGTACTTTATTATAAAGATGTGTTCATTTCTCCTCCCATCTTTAACCACACAGCAATATCACCTAGGTTGTGACAAATACTCCAATTTTAGTGTTGTCTATGCTATCATGAATAAAGTATTTTAAAGAATACATTTCTATGCAAGTTCAACAGTTCCCCTTTATGTTTTACATGTGGATGGAATATGATTTGTCATTTCTTTTAGTACCTGTGAAGAGTGTATTGATTTCCGTTAATGTAGCAGTCCCTGCTTCAGTCCATGTCATCTACATGCAGCAGATCTATCCTGGCCTATCTTACCTGCAGCAGATCAATCTTGGTCTATCGTACCTCCAGCAGATCTATCCTGGAAGAACACGTCTATTGTCTCAGTACTCTTGGAGCCTGATAAGAAAAATACTCGCTCTGCTGCACTGAAATCCAAGGCTGGCATTGGTTCGTAATAGCAGGTTATAGAAGACAATCTTAATGAGTCTAAAGGTTGGAGAGCAAGGGGAAATTCTGTGAGCTAGTGCGTATGAAAGGGACTGCTAGCATTACAGTGATTATGTGGATTTTCCATGAGTTTGGAGTAAACAAATGTTGTACTGAGTGCTTCTCTAAACGCCTGTACCTCACTGTGGTCTGCGTTTGTCGCATGTCAGTTATCAGACAAAGACAACAAAGACAGCTACTGCATGCCAACACTTTTTTTTCACAGAAGGTATCTTAATTACTTCACTTTCATGAGCTCTAAATGCAACCAGAAATGCAAATTGATTAATACACTTCCAATTGATTTATTGCAGTTTATAAACTTAATGTATCCTCTGAAATGATGATAAACTGATAATTATACCCTACATAGCAATGCCATTGAGTACCAGACTTATTAATCATTTTCTTTCTGGTTAGACAGAATTAGTGTTGGTGAACAAGACAAAGGCAAAATTAATCAAAGTGATTATTTGTGTCATTTTTTTTGTATTATAATAATTATTAATGCAAAGTCTCATATCATAGGATGCCCTGAATATACCTCTGACCACATTTTTACAGAAACAAAATGATGAGCTGCTAGATAACATTTGGTTTAGTATTAAACCAAATGCTCATCTCCTAGATAATATATGCCTACTTTTATTGCCTTGACACTAATGAAAGAGCACTTGCATCAAACTACTTTGACACTCACCCCTGAGGAGATTAATTTTAACAGCTAAATTCAGCATTAACACATTATACCTAAAGTGTTGTTGGCAAATATGTGCATTGGCTCTAGCACTGTACATATTCACCTTGGCGATTATTGGGCATATGCCTTGATGAGGTGATTAAAAGTTGAAACTATCTTAGCCTGCTAGCTCACATTTTTAATTCAATCCAAATTTTCACAACATTTACACAACAAATTGCACTAGTGTATATATAAATATTACACCAGTATGAACACTGATGATGGTACATTTAGGTGGCATGGCATACTATTTGAACATTTAGCAGTATTTAGTCCGGATTTGGGACATTTCTATAATGAAATACATATGCAAACAATCACATACCTTTTCCCCCACTAGAAGTATTAAAAAATCTATTTTTTTAACATTTTATTGACAGCATATGGTCGAAAGCCAACAATTATTATAATCCCCCTAGACATTTTTGGCACATGATAATTTTGTGATTACAGCATAAAATGCAGCTTACTTGAGCACTGGCTTGGGAAACCCGTGAAAATTTATAGTGCTTGTGTGACTTTTAAATCACTGTATTATGTCACTGTGTGTAAGCATTTGGTAGCACTTGACTTTTTCTTTTTTTTCTTTTTTTTTTTTTCATTTCTTCTTCTGTGAAAATGGTGACAGTAATACTTTTTCCACCTGTTAAACATACACTTGCAGGTAACGAAAAAACACTCATTATGAACACAACCTTGTTAATTACATTTTCATCTATTTTTTTTTTTTAAGATTTTCATATTTAATATCTTGCTTGAAGATCTTGTAATTATATATTATATTTTTGGGTTTTCTGACTGACTGCCTGGACATCTATTTGTTTGTGTGTCCGTCTGTCTGTCCAAGATTCTAATTAGCATGATATTTCAAGCATGAGTGGTTGAATGTTTTCTAGGATTTATAAGGAATTATCAGTGTAACCAGCAGAACTGATTAGATTTTGGAATTAATCCAAACAGGGTCAAGGCCACGGCAAGGACAAATGTCTGAAATATATATATATATTTTTTCCTTCCTTCCTGTTTGTCATACAGAGCTGTTACTTACACATTTATGGTCAGGAACTCAAGGGCCATCTGGCTCTAAATTTTTTGCCATTGGCTTTTTAAATACTTTTTGGCCCAAAATTACTTACACTGATATTAGTTATGCTATTTCAGATTGTTTAATTGCTTATGTTACATTATTTATAGGTTTTGATCTTTGGAGACAGGAACATAGCAGTGACAACATGACTGAAAATCACAAGAGTTATGTAGCATTTGGTTCAGATTTTACTTGTGCATAAGTCATTGCCAGAGGCTGGTAAAACACTTTGTGCCACCTGGGCAGATCTTTTATGCTCAGGTTCAGGACACACTGGATGGTTGCCTCTCCTTGGATGAAACATGAATTAAGCATATAGGACAATGGGCTACCTGTCACGTTATTTCTCAAGAAGTACATTTCAAAGACCACAACGGCAGATGGAAGGAGTTGTGCAGGATACAGCACACACCACACTGGTACCATGGAAGTGGACCAGACCCCAAAGGTGCGTATATAAGGACAAAGACTGACCAATTTTCCAGCGCGATTCACCAGAAATGCTTGAGAATTTCATCACCAGGTTTGAAAATACACAGTTGACCATGAGCTGATTTACCCTTCTACATTTAAAGCATTGGAAATCAACAACATCAGATCAGTGACGGCCGAGCACATTGTCCACACATGGTGTCCACCGCACAGAGGTGCATGACCCCAGCCAATAGGCTATATTGACTGCTAAAGTCTAGTCACTGCTAGAGAAAAACTCTAGAGATTGTACATGAGCATTGGGAGATTTGTTTTGATTTTTACTGATATTTACTGATTCCAAAAAAAGGAGATGATATAGAAAGCCCACTGGGTAAAGGAAGTGATTGCCAGGTATTCTTGAATGCAGGCCAAAAGGTGCCTTCTTCCATTAAAAAAAACCCTTTGACTTGCACTGTGGCCAACTCCTGGGTTGCACTAAGAGGAGTGTCATTGGAGAGTGTTTGTGAACTGCCAGACCGCCCATCTTCACCAAATTCTATAGACTAAATGTTGTTATTACACTCAGGTGTTCTGTGGTGAGTTTAAGTGACTTTTAACCCTCAATCAGGATCAGTATCTGACCCTGAGTTATTCACATCCTCAATAGCATACAGCATTGGTACTTTTTGGTAATTGATTCTCTTCCTCAGTAGAGTACAGTAACAAGGCATTATCCTCAACTATGATTAGTATCTGCAGTATCTATTTGCAGTATCTATGAGTAATTCTCATCCTCAATAGGATACAGGTACAGTACAGGGACTTTATGAGAGTATCATCCTCAACAAGACTCATCATCACATTGTCCTCAAGATGGAGCAATATCAACATTTTGAGGACTAATTTTGGAAGGTAATTGCCCTAAGTGGTCCTACATTTAGTTATTATTATTATTATTATTATTATTGGTGACTGTTTTTTTTATGAAGTATTCTACATAAAGTATCATAATATTGTCAGGAATAGAATGTCAAATTTGAAAGAGTAAAGCCATTGGATCTATTTGGACAAACAAATGTACAAAAACAATGACACTTTTGCCTTTCACTTTTTTGAAGGATGGATTCATGGAGATAGAATGCATGTGGTGGGAAAGACTTACTCAAAACAGATTACTGTAAATCAGACAGAAAGTCAGAAACAACTGACTTCATACAGCGTTTATGAATCTCAACGGAGTAAATACAGTTGATGTATTTGACATTTGGGAATCTCAGGGAAATAAACTTTAGTGATTTGGGGTATTCAGCTAGCATACATGACATATTTGATCTTTTTGAATAATTACCAAAAAAGTCCCACATGGAAAAGCTTTCTTTGAACAGCTCATTATGTATGTTTGTATAAGAATGTCTCATCTACCCAGAGATTAGTCTTAGTAACTCTTGAAGTTCATATGCCAGTTAGACCTGTGTCTGGCCAATAGAGAGTGCTATAGAGCCACAAACACATTTACTGGAAAGTAAAGGAAAGTGATGGGTATAAGTTACTTTGCAGCAATATCATAACACTGTGTGATAGTGGTACACACACAGACAGTAGGCATACTTGTTTAAAAAAGGAACAAGAGATCTCTGATTCTACAATTCAGTCAGTGTTTTTTTATTTCATCCACTCACTTTTAATGAACATTAACAATGAACAGGTGCTGGAGGCATTTCAGCTACAGTCTGAGGCACCAGAAGCATCAGCATGTGGATTCATCTCTTCAGTGGACAGAAAGTGCAGTAATGCTCTCACTTTGGTGCTAATGGCTTAACCTCTTCCTCAGGGTTCAAACCTCCTTCTTCTTCTATCACTAATACTAACAGCCTACAGACTGTGATTCCACAGAGACAAACCACAGCTGGGACATATTATGGAGAGGGACTGTACATTAAAAGACACAAGGACTGACATGGAAGACATCATAGTGTGTTCACGGTGTGTGTGTGTTCACTACTGTGTGTGTGCACTTGGATGGGTTAAATGCAGAGCACATATTCCGAGTATGGGTCACCATACTTGGCTACACGTCACTTCCCTTTTTCTTTTTTAAGTAGGAATCTCTCTTCCGGAATAATATGGGTGTCATTCCAAGGATATTCCGGGAATCTCAGTGGAGGAGCAAACAGGGAACCAAGACCAAAAGGATTCTACGCACATGAAAGGCATGAAAGTACTCATTAAGGATAGGGATCCCAAAGGAATGAATGATTTCCTTAAGGTAATATATTCAGGTTGCTCTTGCACCTGTAACCTACCAGTTACAGACAGAACAGGACACCCTGAGCAAGATTGTTCTTGTATGATCTTGTCCATTTATGTAAAGGCCATCAGCTTGGTCATTAGTTACCTGGAAAATGAGATCACATCACATTCAGATAAACCATATTATTTTAATATTTGAAAACAAACAATGCAACAGTGATCTATAACAAGGCATAGAGACGTTTCTAAACATGTAAGTGGTTATGGTGCTCTACTGCCCTCTTCAGTTATAAAGTGGCTTCACATGATTGCCCAGAGTTTGAACCTATTATGTCCTAGCCAAATTGTGTTACTGATCTTACTTAACCTCTGTTTGATAGCAGACAATGTTTTAAATTGGACCAAATGTCCTTCTCTGATGCACATCAGGTATTAATGTAACAACGAACAAATTCAGTCTTTTACAATGAGTCTCGAAGGTACACAGGTGTTCAATTTTCATTATACACCAAAAGCACTTTCATTAATGGTTAATGTCAATTCATTAGGAAGGGAACTTGTGTCACTGCCAAGAATACAAAATCATGTAGCATGTAGTAGTATAGCACCTATTACAAACCACACTTACAAGTTAAAGAAAATTACCTTATAATAATGATTGACATGCCTTAATGTTAAGATTAATTAAATGAAATGAATGCCATATTAACAAGCTACTTCTCTATATTGAGAGGCATGAACAGTCTCAAATAGTGCCACAATTGCCCAGGCAAAAATATATATATATATATAACAAAGGTTTCCTGATCTAGTACTGCTTGTTATCTTTTACAGCTTCTAACTGACTTGGACAGTTTTTCTAGGTTATGGCTCACTGTAAGTGCATCGTGTAACCGTTCCAGTGACCTTTGAGGACGTGATTGCAGAGCCTGCATCAGTGCACAGCTTCGATAAGGTGTGGCTGTGGAGTAATGCTCTATTTGGGTGTCTAGGCTTTGCCTATACCGCTTCATTTCCTTGCTGCTGGCAGTGCCTGTAGCACTGTTGGCTGGCCTGCTCTTCTCCATTTTCAGTTTCCTGCACATCTGGTATGTAAAGCTATACAGGAATTGAGGAAAACGTCTCAGCTATTCAGGCAGTTAATTTGTTCATTAATGTCTTAGATTTACATATACCTTTAAATGTGTATTTTTGTAGGTTTCATTGTATTATTTTTATCATTATTTTCATACACTAGGAAGAAAGAGAAATGAATGCAAGTATGTGAGCTTTATCTGTTGTAAGTATTGATATTTGAATATGAGTGGTCAGTAATGAGAGGTCTCTCCTCCCAGGCTTATAGTCCCCACTTCTGCTGATGAACATGCACTGGGTAACAGTGGTATGGGCCAGTGTGCTGGACCTTACCATCTCTCCCTTTTTCTTTAAGTATTTGCTGGACAAAAGACTAGTTCACTCTAGTCCCAACTCACCCAGTTACTAAATCCAAATTTTTGACTCTTCTGCATGCCCACACTTTAACTACTAAAACTGGTATTGAACTATGGGGTAAAGAGTCTAATTCAGTTTTTGACAGATGCATAGAGATCCTTTTTCAAAAACTATCTCAAGATACCTAAATGTACAGATTCATGTAATTTTTACTTTTTAAAATCAATTATGTTAAAATGTAAACCATATATAAATGACAGTGTCCTCTGAAGCCTTATTCAGTTACACAGCTTTTGCTAGGTGAAGCCATGACACTCACTTCCCTGTTGTTATAAACAGTGGACTCTGGCATGTCTATCCATCAACTGTGTGGGGTATTTTTGTACCTCTCTCCACTGAGACTCGAAACCCACCCAAGCTCACAGAACACTGCAAGTATTTCTCTCATTAGTAGACCAGCAGCAATGCTGCTTCCCTCCAATTTTCACTTCTGGTGCTACAGAATATAGAGGAGGGCAAATACATATTTAATTATGATGAACCAACTTTATGCTAATGTTGAAGAGAATGCTATACATTTTATTTTTGGACAGGGTATTGAATTTTACAAGGCTCATTTAGGTCTTTGGAAAGTGTGTTATAACTCACTGTGCATTCACATGGAGCCTTTTAAGATTCTGGAAACATTCTGCTATCTGCCATGGGGCCTCTATGACTGGCTTATCAACAGAAACCATGTCTGGTGTGGAAAATTGCAATTATATTTCCCACAAATAGACATTTTGTGTAAAGAATATAGCCCTGCAAGTAATTTCTGTCATTAGTAAAGCAAATCAAACTCTCATATAATAGCAAAGAGACTGTTTGTTTCATATTTGAGACGTAGTAGCTGAATTTACCCCATGATATTAATGAAATTCCCATTGTGTCCTGCTGGATTGACAACAGTTCATAAATACTGTAATATGTACAAGGTGCTGAGGAGGCTCAGTGGTAAAGGACCTGCCCTGTGAAGTTTGTGTGTTTTAACACAGTTACTGCTGAACATTTACACTGGAATTCTAATGTGCTTGTGAGATAACAGTTGCAGTTACACTCACCGGTTTAATGAGCCTACATAGTGGTTTGAGATTTGTGTAAGGTGGGTGTGAGTTCTGTTGGCTGTCAGCACTGTAGCTTTTGCTAAGTTGGTGTTCCCATTTGTTTAATAAGGAGCTGTTTTTGCTCTCTTACTTCTTGTTGAAGTAATATTTCTTCACCTATTTTGTGTGTCTACATGCACACAGACGTAGGCCCTCAGAGGACACAGATTTAAAGTTCATAAATAAATACATTTATTTAGCTTCATTCAATCAAATTAAAAATATTTAATTTTGTTTTTTTTTTTAAAAAAGATATATTTTCATTGCCATTCTTATTTTGTGCTTGTTTTAAACTCATTTTAATTGATAGGACAGAAATAAAAATGACATTTTCTCAATGATATATTATTGTAATGATATTTAGAGGATCCACAATCAACCCTAGGCCAAATCATTTTTTCTATTGCCTTATATTGTTAGCCGCATATTTATTTCTGCATATGATGTCCGTTAGAAAGCTCTTCCATAAAATAATAATTTATTAAATGATTATTTATTAAATGATTTATGATTATTTATTAAATGATTTATTAAATGAAATCAGCCATGATATTTTCAGCCATTTATTAAATGAAATCAGCCATGATATTTTCATTTAGTTACGCATGTCAGGACAGGATCTCTATATCATAATGACAGAAAGCTTATCAGTTCTGGGAATTTACACTGAAATTCAGTTTGCATGATGGTCTTTAATAGGTTATATTTTCAAGACCATAAAGAACAACATGGTGTTTCAGTTCACTGATATAAAACACTCATGCCAGGCTAATGTCTGTCTTTCACAACACATAATATACTGCACATATGGGCTAAAGCATATATTTAAAAAAAATGAAAAAAATAAAAAACTTAACCATCTGGACTTGATTACAGCAATTGTCTTACATCCTTGAGATGGCAGTTAGCTGCATTATACAGTATATCATCTGCAATCACATAATCACGGTAAGTTCAGTGAGCGTGGTTGTGTGTTGTATCTATGAGCAACTCTTTCAGTGATGAGAAAGTACTAACACCTTACAATACTTTAACACATTAAGTACATAGAGCTGAGTATCTAGTGTAGATGAATAAGAATGTAAGAGAGAATTATTTACGTGCAGTAGTGTGGAGTAGAGAGCATGTGTGCATGACAAAATGCATTGCAGCGAAAGTGGTTAAAACATATATTTTTGTAAATAAAAAAATTATTTTTTGTTAAAGAAGCACAAAGAAACCCATTGCCCAACTTAATTGAAGATTTTTCTGAACATGATGTCAGTGATGATGAATGCTCTCCCATAAATCCTCAGCATTAATTTAAATATGTTAGTAATATCGATACTGACTCTAGGTGCTGATGAAAATTAATCTAGCCTCAAGATATTCTTCTCCACGTGACCCCAAAATATCTATAATTTCTGACTTTTCATGGTGAATGCATCATTGTCTGATTGACATCATATGTACAAACAGGCTTATAAAATCTTTCACATTGTGTCTTTCATAATCACCACTTATCTACGTGGGGAAATGGGTATGGGTGGCACTGTGGTACAGTGGTAGCATTGCTGCCTCACAGCTAAAAAGTCCTGCTTGGGTTAGTAATTGTGTGGGGTTTCACATGTCCTCCCTGTGTTTGTGTGGGTTTTCTCTGGGTTCTCTGGTTTCCTTACATTGTCCAAAAATATGCAGATATGGTATGTTGACTGGCTATGGTAAATTGCCCCTAGGTGTGAATGTATGTGTGAATGGTGAAGAATTGTGCCCTGTGATACTTCATCTACAATGGATACTTAACTCTATATACTTCCACTTGTACACTTGAAGTGTTAAAGTATTGCAAGTTCTTAGTACTGCCTCTCATCACTGAAAGAGTTCTTCAGGGAGACTTCAGGGACATTGCATTCAAGTATAAGGTGCATTTGTCACAATTAAACCATGAATGAGGCCTCCTTTAGTTAAAATAGTTGTACTCATTAACTAACAAGTATTTTCTCTTTGAAGATAGAGATAAGAATAGATAATTAACAGTAGTGGCTATACCACCAACATACTCATAAACTATCACCCCTAAGCAGAAATTTATGCCACTGTGTAACTCTTGCCTGGTTAACCTCACAGCTAGGTGTTAAATTTGACATGGCCTGTGGATTTCTCTTTAAGCGCTGCCTTTACAAAGGGTGCACATGATATAGAGTGTAAATGATGTGTGGCACAAGGTAAAGTAAGGGGGTCGAGAGAGAAAGCGAGTGAGGGAGGCAGTGAAAGACAGGAACCCATTATAGAGTAGACGCTAGTCTAGTGCAGCTGTCCTCTAACATTCCAGGCGTGTCCTCAGATCAGCAACGTGAGGTTCAGAGGCAACTGTTCACACACTCTTTCTGTTTAGCTGCTCGCTTGCAAGGGCATCAAATCGCCTTTATCCGCACCCTTCCTTGGCTCAACTCTGCTCCCATTCCGGCCAGTGCAGGGCCCGAGGCTACCGCCATGGCAAACCAGTACAACATCAATGAAGAGAAGATCCTAAAGGACAGTCATACCAAAGAGATTGACTTGATCAACAGGGACCCCAAGCAAATTAATGAGGATGTCGTGAAGGTATGTGGAAGCTTTGTTCACACATCTCTTTAATCCAGTGTAGTTCAATCAGATGAATATGGATTAGAGGCCTGGTTCAATAATGAGGATTTGTGGTCTTCTGGGGTTAAAGCTGAAAATGTCAAAATTAGCATATTAAGAGCATAACATCTCAAATGCACACAATGTCAATATTCCCAGGTCATTTAGCTTTGTTTTCTACAGAACAGTTCTGATTAATCATGCAAAAAAGCATTTTCATTAATGACAGTTTAGTTGACAGTATTACGAATAATTTGATTTAAGTTGGTCCTTGGAGACAGATCTGTTTGCGTGCACAGCTCTATGAACTGTAGCTGCAAGCCATTACCCAAAAATAGCCCCTAGACATATTTCTGCCAGGCCAGACTATGCTGCTTTTATTTATGGAAGGCATATAAGAGTGGGACAGCTAGATCATGGTTGCCCTTTCCCCTCATATCTCAATTTCTAATATATATATTTGTCATAATTCATAAAGAATCCATGTAAGGCAGCGTTTACACTGATGAAAAAAAAATGACTGTATTTGGCGGGGAGCTACATTGTGATAGGTGGAGCTGAATGAGTCAAGCTTTATGCATGCTGTGTACTCATGTTGATAGCAACTTCCATGTGTTGCATTAATAAGAAGCGACAGTATACAGCACTTGGATCATTTCTATAGTTATTTATGGAATTATAGATTTATTCCATTGATTTTTTCTCCCTAAAACTCCAACTTCAGGTTATATTCCCATTAGTTCAATATCCATAGTGAAAAAAAAATTATATATATAAAACATAAAAAAATAGTCCGTGTTTATCTCTATTCTATTCGATTCGATTTGATTTGATTCTGATCATATAAATGCTAAAATTATTGCACCTAAGATACTATGAATGCTGTGGGTAGAAATTCTGAGACATTGTGATTTCTCCATAGACAAAGGAAATAGAAGAATTACAGTAGAAGTATCTTCTGTTTCCACTTGATATCTCTCCTATTTGTATTAGACAAGGATGCAATATTAGTGTTTTTGTATTAGTGTTTTAGGCAATGCAAAACAATGCAAATGTCAAAAACAACAAGATTGTGTCTGATTTAGATCAAGATTGCTTAAATTAATGAAGACATACAGGTATTCTCTGTGACTGTGCATAATTATAGTATAGTAACATTATTAAATCATAGCATTTGATTGGATTTACACTGATGACAGGCTCTCACATGTCAGATCAAGCCAGATATGTAAACAGTTCCTTATATTAGAGCAGATATGGGTTAGGGTTAGGGTTAGCCTACATGTTCTGTTATAAATATAGCTGCTTTTCACAGACAGAGCTTAACAGACTGAAATAGTCTAGCTTAATGTTTAGTGGTATTTATCAGTTCATGTGTTTAAGACAAATCACCAATTAAGGGAGTAAAAATGGTGAATATGCTGCAGTTCTCTCTTAGACAAATGAGCTGTATTATTTGACCAGCTGAAAAAATACCATCGCCACCAATAATTCAATCAGTGCCATGTCCTTTTCCTCAAAGCAGTTTTGTTTGAACAAATTCCTGGTTCAGCCGATGCTGCCAAGTAAATGCTTGACAATAAGATAAGACAAATTAAATATGGTCTAAGCGTCACAGTGTTAGCAAGGGAGGCTCTGAACGAATTACTTGACAATTAGAGTCTGACCTTTTGTAATGAAAGGTTGCTTCTGACCTGAGCTCATCTAATAATGTTAACCCTCAGGTTATGTTTGGGTCTAAATTTACTAAATTTTATTGCAACCATGAAACTTTATGTATTTGTCTAAAAAACATGAACTGTGGTGTTAAATTCTGTTTGTATTATGATACAGATATTATGTCAGGACATTTCATCTGACTAATAATAATAATAATAATAATAATAATGATAATGAAAACGGTGGAAAACTGTTCTTTGCAAATACGATGCAAAAAATGTTATTTAACTCACATGATATTTATCTATTTGCACATACTCCTGTGTACACACATACTTTTCAATTAGACTGCATCCTTAAATGTGTTTATTTCCATAAATACTATCACTTCAATTATCAGAATGGGGAAAAATGTGATTGTTGGTGTCAGACAGACTGGTTTGAGTATTTCAGAAACTGCTGATGTCCTCAGATTATGATGCACAACAGTCTCTAGAATTTACAAAAAAAATGTGTTAAAAAATATCCACTAAGTAGCAGTTTTGTGATTGGAAACACATAGATGAGAGAGTTCAGAGGTGAATGGTCAGACTGCTTCTAGCTGACAGGAAGGCTATGGTGACTTAAATGACCACTCTTTACAGCTGTGGTGGTAGTTGGGGTTGAGAAGAAAAGCATCTCAGCATGCACTGAACCTTGAGGTGGATGGGATACAAGAGCAGAAGAGCACACTGAGTTCAAATCCTATCAAGAAAGAACAGGAATCTGAAGCTACACTAGGCACAGGGTCACAGAAACTAGACACTTAAAGACTGGTGGGAAAAAAAGTCATCTGTCAAAATCACTGAGATCAAATATTTTCCCAATTCTGATTTTTGATGTGAACATGCTTGAGAACATCTTGACTTGTAACTTAATTACTTTAGGCACTGTGCTCCTGCCATTGGCTGATTGGATAATTGCATGAATGAGCAGGGGTACAGGTATAAATACATTTTGCAGTCAATAGGGTTAAAAAAAAGTCCTGAGTCAATAGGACATTTATTATTAGTGTAAAAAGTGTGGTTTAACAGGTGTTAATCTTCATGTATAGGTAGATTTTGAGGATGTGATTGCCGAGCCTGATGGCACACACAGTATGGATGGAGTGTGGAAAGCCAGCTACACCACTTTCACCATCTCCAAGTACTGGTGCTACCGCATACTGTCTGCCATCTTTGGTATCCCAGTTGCGCTGCTGTGGGGATTCTGCTTCGCCTGCATCTCTTTTTGCCACATCTGGGCTGTCATGCCCTGCATCAAGAGCTACCTGATTGAAACCCAGTGTCTGAGTCGAATCTACTCCCTCTGCATCCACACATTCTGCGACCCCTTCTTCGAGGCACTGGGGAAAGTATTCAGCAGCATACGAGTGCTGCTTCGCAAGGAGGTGTAGGGGTCACAAAAACAATGTTCACAATGTCTGCCAGGGAAATTGGTGTTCTTTTGGTTTTGTTTTCTTTTTATAAAAGAGGTCAGACCTTGATGGGCTTAGGCCTCAGCCCCATTGTCTTTATATGAATGAAAACTAGGTAGATGTAGGTAGATGTGCGTAATGGTGACTGAATGCTGCTGCCTAGACATTTTTTGAGGTGTGATCAGAGGTATTTATGCAGTTCACCTTGAGCTACTCACCTGTTCAGAGAAATATTTATGTTGAAGAGTATTTGAGAGTTGACAGCAGATGACAAGTCTTATGCTTTTATATGATAAGGCCTTCTCTCTGTGTGCTAAATAAACATTATTATTGGGTACAAGTTTATTACTTTACTGTATTCCTGTAATGTCATAAAAGAAATTTAAGAAGATGAAATTTCTTGTGGAATGATACAGTGATACTCATGTTCCTGCCTTTATAAATTAGATAAATCTAGATGTCTTGATTAATCACATATGTGTGATTTGGACTGTACACAAAATAAATATATCTTAGAAATTCAAACTGTCTGACTCTTCTTATTAAAACTATTTAAGGTGAATATTTTTGTTTCTGAAGCTAAATTATCCTGATTATCTTGATATCAACTTTAATTAGTATAATAGAGTAACATTTATTCTAGCTTGTTTTCAAATGTAAAAAAAATATGACTCAGTGTGATTTGTTTTACAAAAGATGCACTGATTAACTGATATTTTGTCTGAATGGCGTAATGTTAATACATTTCTAATTCAAATAAATTATACTTTAAAACAATTAGAATCTTTGGATGCTGAGAGAAACCCGACCTCTGGACATGATTGAAATAACTGCAAAATTCATCATTTATTGTGCCAGAGATTATCTTTTGTGATTTACTTTCCTTCAAGTAAAAACCACTGTATGTATGTTCATGGTTTAAAAGTTTTTGTTTGTAATAGAATCTTTTGAAAGGGATCTGTACACAAAGTGAGAAATGTAGATAAAAGGCAACTCTCTGTGGAGATGATACGTGCCAGAAAAGAGGTGAGTGGGTTCAGCTTTTTCCCTACTTGTTCTCTGATTTTCAGGTAAGTGAGCTGCTCTTAGGAGCTTCCATTCACTGTGTTACCGAAATACTGTTTACCCAAATCAAACTTACACACAGAATGCTGCTGAAATGTAGACGGACAATCACCACATTCACCAGCCATCATACGCACCAGGACTCTGAATCAGAATAAGTACAAAAGCACACTAGCGTTGAGTTTACTGATGTCTTGATGTAGTGCCATACTAAAAAAAAATAACTCTGATATCTGACAATTCTGCTTTAAATGATGTCAGCAAAACATAAGCTGAAGATGATTCTCCTTTAAGGTGTGGAAATCTTACTAAGCTCTTTCATTTACTTAATAGATTTAAGTGAAAACATTCAGACAGTCACATTTGTTAAGACATACACTTTATTTTCAATAAATTACTCCATATTCTGACTTATATTAATAGTAAATATGACTGCTTTTCAGAAGTTAAATTCAGTAGCCTTTTGACGGAGATAAAAAAAAAAAAAAGTGTCTGTAAAGCATAGAATTAAACACTGTGAAAGAAGTAATAATCATTGAACAATTATTTTACTGCTGGACTTACCAAAAATGAGACATTAGGACATTCCTTTCTTACAGCATGCAGCAAGTGAGAGCAATGATGCCAGATTTCTGTGCTGTTGGACAAGCACACTAGGTGATCTGCCTTCAAATACATTTTTTAGGGAAACATTCAGAATTTTACTTCAATAAATCAGTTATCTCACTGGGGTCATACTTTCTGTTAACATCACACCATGTGTGAATAAATGTTCTCTGCAAATGAATATGACAGTGTAGGTGGCTGAAAAAAATAGCAATGATACTGTTGGGTGAATAAAACCAAAGAATAACTCATCAGGAAGAAAGGGGAAAATAATGCTGAGCTCTTATGGGGCTGCTTGATAAAAAAAACAAAAACAAACAAAACAGAACTATGTCTGTTGAAAAAAATGAAGAAAAAAAAACATGAATTGCTACAGGCGTTACTGTTGTCAAGTTGATACTGAAACATGGAGTCTAGTCCTCATTATTGACTTGATCTTAGAATATGTTAGTAAAGCCACAAAATACATGCAGTTTTCACAAGATATGACTTTAAATAACAAGAAAAGCTATGAAATAGTTTTCCTTTTTTTTGAGAATGAAAGGAAGGTTGATGAATGACAATACTGATTGAGTAGCATATTTAGGTGAGAATCAGAAAAAAACAAGCCAAAGGTTTTAAAAAAGACCTCTCTATTGGAAGCCAAAATGCAGACAGATTTTAAACTGGAGCCAGATACTTCCTTGGCTGCATTTATGGTAACATGCCATCTGCTGACATTACAGTCACCATCTCCTCTGATTTCTGTCTAGGAAGTAATCGCAGCGATGGAACCAAAGCTTCCACCAGTGTCCTGATAATGAGTTTCATTAGGCTCCTCTCAATGTGCTTACAACCATCTGTGCACATCACTGTTCCATTCTGTATGGGTCTATGCCTGGTCCTCATGTGTGATAAGTGTCAGTGTCTATGTGGATGATGTCTGGGTAATGCTTCTCTGGCTGCTGCTCTTCATGGCGTAAGTGGAGGAGTTGCTCTTGCGGCTCGAGTTGTGCTCCAGATCACAGTGGCACTGAGAGGACTTCAGGTAGTGTGCTGGGCAGCACAGAAAGTTCTGCTTCAGGTCATGGAACAGGTGTCCAGCAAAGCACATGTAGATCCAGGGGTTACAACAGCTGTTCAAACTAGCCAGCAGCATGGAGATGATGAAGGGCATTGCTATGAGAGGAGAGATAAACACAGTTCATTTCTCTGAGTTCCTGAACTCAGCAAGCACAATCAGCGGACATGAGATTCAGAATTTCATTTTAGTTGGTTTAACAATCATTAGCCAGCATGTTTTTAAAGCTCCATGGAGCCTTTAACCTTTGGAAAATTTTGTACACACAGACACGTTAGTTTGAATTTTACATCTGTCATTTTAATCATTATCCTGACTTTACCTTTGCGTACAAGAAGACTATATAAGTGAATTTCCCTGTTTCTAGCTTTTCCCCAAACAGTTCACTGCAGCAAAAGTAAACGATCAAACCGTGGCACATGAGCTCTCAGGAGTGCATTTGTTTACTTCTTGCTAATTTTCTGACCAATGATTTGGTAAGATCATTAAAAACATAATATTTGCCATTTTGGGCTTGGGGCATGTTTTTCGCCCAAGAGGATACATGAGATAGAAACTTCTTTTTTCTGACAAAAATTTGTGGTTATAAAAGGTTAGAGTCGAACAAAAGTTATCCAGAAAGTCTGAACAAAAGTCATGACATTCCATGATTACAAGTTTGATACAAGAGTTGTATAATTCCAAATGCCATTGTGGTTTTTATTTTCAACACATAACAACATAACAGACATTAATCAGCAGTGAATTACTTATGTCTTCTAATACCCAGGTCAGAGTCGTGGTCATCATAGGGCAAAACAAAAACACGTTCACAACTACAGCTAATTTAGCATAGCCAGTCTAAAAAATTGCTAGCATTTTTTTTGGTAGGTGAAAGGAAACAGTAGAATCTGGAGGAATCCCATATGGACAAAGAAAACACCACACAGACAATAACTCAAACCGAGAACCCTCGAGTGGCGAGGCTACTGTGCTACTCACTGTGCCACAACCATCAACAACAAGTTTCTTAACATTAAGCCAGTCCCATCAGGAAAATCTGGATTTCATTTCTGACACACTGTCTGGTGCTGTTTTAGACTGAAACTTATAATAAAGACTTTTAGCAAATTCTTAGAAACAAAGGGCAAATACAAACATAAGGTTTACCCTTACACAAAATAATTACTATGTTACTGCTTTAAAAAGATATTGGGTCTTCTAAAATATTTTATTATATTTTATTCTGCTGTATCAAAAGAACTAGAGGAGATAAGATGATAGAGTACTGTAGTCTATGTGAAATCTAAACATTTGTCTGGGAAATGTCCAGTAAATCTTGACATTTTTAGGGCACATTCAGAGCGGCCAGGTTAACCAAAATATGTGGTCAATGCGTTAACTGTTCACAGATTAAGCCTAGTCTTGGAACAGATCATGCTGGAAAATTGCAAATGCCACAGTAAATTAAAAAGTTTATGTAATACAGAAGCAAGCTTAAATGTGTCCAAAAGCATGTGTCTTTCCTTTAAAGAACTCCCACCTTCTCATAATAGAGCTGAATCATACACACTGTAACGTGCCCCTTCTTCAAACCCATTTAGTTTACATTATATTATACATATAGCCCTCTTCACATAGTCTGTATTTAGCGATGACTACATTACAACTAATGCTCCTTAATTGAATATGACTGCTGTATAAAAAAGTGAAATTCACTCCACAGTGTTCTCTGTACTTTGGCAAAGATTGAATGTTTTCATTATGTGCTTGGATGAAGGCTTCCATTTTTGAAACTATAACCTTTCACAGCATGAAGGGAGATGACAGTTCATAGTAAACACATGGTAAAGGACTTATTAGAACCATGAGTCTAAATGTTTTGGCAAAGCGAATCAAAGGATCAGCTCAGCAGAATAGATATCCCATGAGATTGATGTGAATTTTCCTTTTGTCTCCAGCTCAAATGTCTTAAGACTGTCTCCCCAGGCTATGGAACAGAGCAACAGAGAGAAACAGCTACAAAGCCATGTGAAGCTTCAATAACCTGGATCCTTCTACATCCTCTTTTGCCTGTGATAACAGAGAGCTTGGACAGCAAGATGAGTAACTGCTCTTTTGTGTCTGCAGTTTGGATAATGGTGTTAGATAGATATAAACATATCTGCTTTTACATCATACATCACAGACCCACCATGGAACTAACTATCTAAATGAACTACTCACTCTTTGAAACACTCACTCACTCACTTACTCAGTGAAACAATTACTGAATCACTGAATCACTCACTCAGTGAATGAATTACTGAATTACTGAATCACTCACTCACTGAATCATTCACTCATTTAATCACTGAATCACTCACTCACTGAATCACTCCCTCACCTTGATCATTCACTCAATCGCTAAGCCACTGATTCACATCACTCACTAAATCACTCACACAACTGAATTGCTGAATCATTCACTCACATCAGTGACTGAATCACTCACTCATTGTACTTCTTGCACTAAATCACTCATGGACCTCATTCATTCAGTCAGTAACTCATTCAATCATTGTATCACTCACTCACCTCACTCAGTCAATCCCCTCATTCATTCAATCACTAATGAGCATAGATAAGTTTGTACAAAGGTTCCTTGTACTTCAGTGTGTGTATATATATGTATATATATAGTTAGGTCCAGAAGTATTTGGACAATGACAGAGTTTTTGTGATTTTTCCTTTATACACCACCACAATGGAATTGAAACAAAACAATCAAGATGAAATCGAAGTGTAGAGTTTCAGCTGTATTTTAAGAGGTTCCACAAAAATATGGCATTTACCATTTAGAAATTACAGCCATTTTAAGCAAAGTACTTCCATTTTCAGGGGCTTAAAGGTATTTGGCCAAAGTGACATAATTGTAAATATAACCATAAATGTAATACTTGGAGACACCTTCAGTTGCTGCTTGTTTGTGGGTCTTTCTGCCTTCAGTCTTGTCTTCAGTAAGTGAAAAGCATGCTCATGGGTTGAGATCAGGCGACTGACTTGG
>CM074946.1:13846595-13858189 GCA_037577455.1 Pangasius macronema
GCCTACTCTCTATTTTTTGTCTCTTGCTCTTGTTTCTTCTTTTGGCATTTTGAAGAAGTTCTTACAACCTGGTTATAGTCCACCAGTGCGAAGTATGAATACTTGTAATATTTTCCCTGGCCTTAAGATTTTGTTCATATATACATATACATACACACACATAAAGGGATGATAGTTACTACAAACCATATAGTAAAATATAGAAAAGAAGACTAGATGAATGAATGCAGTTTCACAAATTTTGTTCTTTCTTTTGATCAATAAATGTAGTAGTAGGAGCAAATTTTTGAAACCACTTTCATTCAACTACAGTATTCTTTTATTGAAATACTTTATTATTTAACTGAAAAGACAAAGACATGGTAAATTCTCCAGTGATAAAACTAGAGACCCAAAGTGCCATGGCAATTCCAATTTCAAGAAGCTTTTCATCTGGAACAAGATAGAGTTAACACTTTATTTCAGTCAGAGGAATTCAACCGGTGCAGAGTGTGATGTGGTCATATCAATCCAGTCTGACTGAAAATCAGTCAAGGTTTAAGCAGCATTATAAGTAGGCTTATCCTGAAGAAGCAGCTCATAGCAGCTGTCTCAGACACCTCATTCAATGTGAGTTCAGGAATATAATTCACTTGGTAAGCTTATACAAAATAAAATGTTAAAACCACAAAATAAAAATAAAACCACAAATCTTCTGTAAATTATAACTGCATATGTTATAGATCACAATACAGATGAAAACAGAGATGCGGTTGCCCTCCCTCATCTCTCCATAATTCTGCTTTTCTGATGTATCTGATGCATGCCTTTGAGGGAGATAAAGCTCTCTCTTTTTATTTCATATGATAGCTCCTTCTATCCCACCTTCAAATCCCCAAACCTCTGTCGTCATCATCACACATTTTAGTTCATTTAGCCAATGAATTAAATATAACATTATTATATAAATATAAAAAATAACATGAATATAAAAAATAACTTTGCCCAAAAAGCATGGGGAATCACCGCAAACATTATTCTTTAATATTAATCAAGCTGATTTAGACTGTGTATTGTATTACACACAGACCTAAAACAAGAACACATACTCATTAATATCACAGTCTTGCTTTGTATTATTATCTTAGGGCTGATGATTTGTACCGTACATTAAGGTACACTCTGTACCGCAGGTTTTCTTAAGAAAAAAAAAAAAAGTAGGATTGGCTTAGAAGCAAGCTTCCTGTAAGAAATTTTCTGACCACGCACTGGTACAAAAAGAAAAATATTATATTTTAAATGCTGGTATTTTGCACATACAAAGAGCTAAGGTTTCTACATTTTGTTCATATCTATTTTGTAGCTCCCTGCTGCTTGATTTATATATGAGTCAGAGCACCGCAGCCCTCTGAGACTGTGGCTGTTATTGCACACACATTTAATGTCTGATCATGATAACAAGTCTATGTGACATATAGCTGAAAATCCTGCTAGGAGTGTGGTATGCCAAGCAGCTGCATAGTTTTGCTAACACCAGCCTCTTGTTAAATACTACATCTGCTCATGATTTAATGGCTATACTGTCAGGGCTTCACTCACCCTATCTTCCTTTTTAATAATGACTGTCTGCAGCTTTCTCCGAACCCTGCAGCATAGATCTTCTTCAGCATCAAAGAACATGTATCATGGAACATGATACTTGTATATATCATTATAGAACTTTCTCTATTATTGTGATATTGCAAGGAACATACGCAGGGCCATTGGCACTATTTTTGCAACTCCATAGTCCATTGAATGATTAAAAATTAAACATCCAAACACAGAAACGACTTGTTTGATGTCAAGTGCTGTTCATATTTCACCAGTTTGACCTCCAAAGCTTTCTAGCAACTTCTTTTGAAGAATAACTGGCAAAATTTATCACAGCACTATGCTGAAATATTAGAAATGCTGTCCATCACTGGATATCATCTGAGAAATATAGTCCTTATCAGCAGCATCAGGGGCTTCATCCTTGGCTTGGTAGGATATTGAAGAACATGAATTATCTCTCATGCTGCACATGGTCATGATTTAAAGGGCTGCACTCCTGCTAAATATTAAAAGACTGCATTTTCCCAAGGCCATTCTGGGCCTTTATAGGTCCTCGGGTAGGCGTATGATCTGGAGTGATTTACAAGTAAAACAGTCGTCACAGTAGTGATCGACCTCACAGTTGCAGCAGATTAACTCTAACAATTTCAGTGTAAATAAAAATGTATCCATTAAAAAGACTTATGAGAATTCTCTAGATTAATAGTATGCTTCTGTTTGAATGCACATATTCGTTTATTTGGCAAAAAAGTTAGAGATCGATTAAAGTATGAAAAATGGCTACATATTTGTAGTGTGCTTGTAATGTAAATGTATTTAGAAGACGTATTTAGAAGTTTTTTTTCCCTTTGCACTTTTATCATTGCTTACAGTTAAGATATGACTGCATGATGTGAAGCCCTCAACAAGCCAAATGCTGAATGAATATCTGGAGGTATGAATTACAGAGCGGAATGTTGCTCTGCAGAGACGGTTGTAATCTTTATCAGTCAAATTTGTTAAAGTGAGTAGGTCTATGTAGCAGTATTAGACCGGGACGTGATTATATTATGAACACTGCTCAAATCGGAAACTCGCCAGAACACATCATCAGCGCGCTGTTGGAGACACTTGTAGCTCGCGCACGGCGAAAAATTAAACATGAGAGACAGAATTATTTACATGTACAATAATCTCAAAACTTTTTTGAGAGGAGAGAGAAGCTGTTTATTCGATGTAACCCTTTCTTTCTTTCTTTCTTTCTTTCTTTCTTTCTTTCTTTCTTTCTTATACTCAATGTACACGCTGAGCGGAAACAAGACGCGCCACCGCGCACTCATGGAGACGAGAAGGAACTCACCCTCCCGGGGCGCAGCTGGATCCCACGCCGACCACATCTGCACGAAGAAAAACGGAGTCCAGCACACGATATAAGCCAGCACGATGACGAACGTCATTTTGACCGTGGTGATCTTGGCCTTGGAGATGAGCCTGACGCTGCTGACGCGCGCCAAAAGCGCACCGTTTCGCGCGGCTTTGGGACTCAGAGTGACGACCTGCTGCTCGCGCCTGGTCTTCAGCTTAAAGTTCTGCCAGATCTTAAAGCTTATGAGACCGTAGCAAATGCTCAAGATAGCCACAGGAATGATGTAGACTGTGAGGCTGATCCAAGTGATGTAGGCTTTGGCGCCCCACGGCTGCACAAAATCTCCCCAGCAGTCGTACACTCCGGATCCGACCTCCCGGAGAGAGAAGATGTACACCTGCGGGATGCTGAAGAGCAAGCTGAGCACCCAGGACAACACCACATAGCAACGGTCTTTCCGTTTGTGCAAGGAGCGCAGCGGCTGGCAGATGGCCAGGCATCTATCTATGGACATCAGCACGAGCATGTAGGTGGAGGCGAACATACCGACTATTTGGAGGTACTTTACAAGCCTGCACAGCAAGTCGGGCCCATAAAAGCGGAATGTGATGTCCCAGATGAGCTGGGGCAGCACCTGGAAGATGGCCACCACCAGGTCGGCAATGCTCAGGTGCTTCATGAAGTAGTACATGCGCGACTGGCCGTGCTTGGCCGTGTGGATGGCGAGCAGCACGCACAGGTTCCCGGCGAGGGCGAAGAACAAGACCAGGGCCAGCACCGTTACCTCCACTTTTGCCACCTCCTCATTGCGCTTCAGGGGATTCACCGTTTGATTGGCACCATCCGTGTCGTTGCCGAAGCTGTCATTCCTCCATGACTCGTTGAGAGCCCAGATGCCCTGCTCTTTAAGTGTTTCCTCCATGGTGCCGCCACGTCTGGATGCACGGGAACTTCTCCACAGCGCGTGCCGCTTTATCCTAGGTGGAGCACACGATTTCTTCAGGCATGCTGAGTATACGAAATGGCTCAACCACACAGGTAAACTGTAAAACGTACACAAACAAATAAATGTAAATTAAACAGTGTCGCCTGTGACACTTCTAGTCTAGTTATCCCCCACTTTACCCAAGAACAAACACATGTATTATATAATCTCTAAATCCACAAGACTGAAAGTTCACGTCTAAAAGGTGTCCAAATCTGACTACTTACAGCGGTTGTGCATTTTGCAGCTGGTCCTACAAGTGACGTTAGTATGAGAGGAAAGCCCTTGAAGAGAAGCCTGGATCCCACCCCCCCTCAAACACACACGCACACACACACGCACACACACACACACACACACACACAGACACACACACACAGAGCGCGCACACTATTCACTATTTATACCCGTGAGATCAGCACAGAAACTTACCCAAGACTTCCGCTAGATGTCCGCATGCTTCACTGCAACTGATAACGGGCTAATTCATAGATTCTATCAATGGAAGCGTACAACAAGCAGCTTAAATCGCATAGGTTAAAATGACTTATTTGCCACCCCCCCACCCCACCTCGCAACATAATCATTTTTAATTTTATGCAAATATCATTCTAACACTTTCGGCAAAAAAAACAATTATTTCATCTGCTACAAATGCATTGTACAGTAACATTCACATGCATGTCAGGGTGCGTGTTGTCAGTCCACTTGGGTGATAACAGTTTCCACTCAGAAATCTGTCTTCTTCTTCTTCTTCTTNACTCTCCACCTATCCCTATCTTCTGCATCCTCAACACTTGCACCCACTAGCTTCATATCCTCATTTATTACCTCCACTCAGAAATCAGTAAAAAAAAAAAAAAAACACTTAAGATGATTATTTTCTAATGTATATAACGTCCAAAATTGACGTTTTGACGTTTTGTCAGTAAATGGGTAAATTAACTTTTAAATTAAAAAAGCAGTTTCAATAGAAAATGACTTTAACTGTGTTTGCAAAGCAAATGTAACAAAATGCACAATTATTATTAGACTATGTAAGTGTGTATGCTATTGCACAGACATAACCCTGAATCTGGGGCCGTTGTAGTAGGGTGAACACTAGTGACAATTATACAATTATACAGGTCCACAGCCCGTAGAGGGACCCCACAAAATTCCAGCAGTCCATAAGCCCCTTGCTATGACTGAGTTGTTGTATGCATAATAAGATAACACAAAAATTGAAACAGAATTTAAGCAAAACTACAAAAAATCACTCAATATTGATGAAAAAAGGTTTAAAAAAGAATGGTTTAGTCCACTGTCCATGGTTCGTGTGATTGAGTGCAGTGAGTGGCGTAGATGACATGCCAATTTCTGTCTGGCAAAAAAATAAATAAATAAAAAAATTCAAAAACACCATAAATCAGGATTTCAAAAAACTTATTGACTTATTGACTTATTGATTTCAGAAAAAGAAAAAGAAAAAAAGGAGAGAGAAAATGAGTAGTGAAGGAGCCCAGAGAACAACCACTTTCTTTTTGAAGAACGGTGAGTGTTGTAAATGAAATAGGGTTAAACCTGCTCCATGAAATTGTAAGAAATTCTAACAGAGGTTACCGAGCTGCCTTAAGTGCTAATACTAGATCCACCTTGTGGACCATTTTGAGCTTGTGTGTCTGTTGCATTTTTACATAATAAAAAGGAAATACTCAAAATAAATCAGCCCTTCCAGAACAGAAAACTAAAGAATTGTGGGCATAAGCCACTATTTGTTCAAGGGGCCCAGAATTCCTAACTACGGCCCTGCCGAAATCCTAACTGCAGGCTATTTTTCATGGTGAATTAGGGCTGCTTGCTTCTGTAAATAAAATTTAACATATTCGATTGAAGCCACTGAGTGCTGGGCATGTTACAGGAGCTCAGAGGAATGTTCAGAGATCAGAAAAACATTTGCAAATCCTGTCCAGCATGCTACAGAACAGCACAGGACTGAGAAATTCAGCCCTAAATGACATATGATGTACATCAAAATGCACAGTCCCTCCAGATGTGTTCATAATTAGAAATCTGGATATAACATTATAATGTCTTTTTGTTTTAGAGAAGAGCAGACAGAATGGGGAATAACAATTATGGTTGGACATACAGATGGTTGACAAATTACATGAAAAAAAAATTGTCTTAGTAAGCTTAGCTACCATGTGCCACCAGAACAGCTCCAGTGGACTTTGACATATATTCTACACCTCTCTGGAACTGTACTAGAGAGACACAATTCTTCAAAAAGATATTTCTTCCATTGTGTTTTGATGGTCATAGAGAGCACTAACATGTCAGTCCATAATCTCTCAGTTGTTTTGTGAAACGTTGGCTACAAAGACCCTACATATTATTTCAATTATTTTCATACTCATCAGACCATTCAGTGAGGCTTTGCACCCTGTGGATATTAATACTGTCATTCTGGAAGAGATCACTCCCATCAACATAGAAATGTTTCATCACAGGATAAAGGTGATCAGTCGGAAAAACTTTACACTAATTTGCAGTACTCTTTCTTCTAAGCAGACAAGTGGACCCAAACCATGGCAGCAAAATGACAGCATAACAGAACCACCAGACCCCCTCACTGTAGGGGCCTGGCATTCAGGCCTCTTGGGGTACACCACATATGCACTCACACACTTGGTAAGAATATAGGGATTCCTTATCTGAGAATATCACTTTTTGCCAAAGAACCACAGTAGACCAGTACCTTGTTTTTGTACCAATGAAGTCTGAAATGTGTGTTCGTCTTTGTAATGAATTGTCTATATACTGTAGTTCTCATCAGAATGTTCTTGCTGACAGTCTGATTATATCCTGCAATGACATTCTTAGTCAGCTGAAGAACAGCTGCTCTTCTGTTTTTCCTTAGATATATCACTACTGTCCCGATTTCCACCAGTTTCAAACAGTATTTACTTTGTATGGGCACTTTGCTTTCAGCCTACTCAATTTCCCTTTCAGAGACTGTCTGCCTCACCTTAAAGCCCAGACCTCATTCTGTCAAGCCAGGAAGTGTGAGCAAATACAAATCCCTAAAATGACAACTGAGATTATACAGAAACTCACCTATCACATCCCTAATTTAAAAAATTAACTGCAAAGTTATAGACTATTTTTTTTGTTGTTGTTGTATTACAACTGATCATAGATTTAGATTATGTCATATTCTTAAATGGATATGAAAACTACCATGTGAGTGTGGAATAAAGTTAAACATACTTTTACTGATGTCTTTCCCACAGATCTAAATACAGATGTCGCTTTAGTCACTGTTCCCAAGACACAGTCTCTGTGACTGAAGCTGCTGTACCCATGCTCCAACAATAAATCCTCTTAGATCACAGATCTTTTCCTCTTGCTATCTTGTTCCAAAATCTAGGCCAGTATATCTGTCTGGAAGCATCTGTACTCATTATATTGCTCCATTCATTTACTCAGAATTTTTCCTTCAATCTGTAGTCAGTAGCACTTAGAAAAAAATCCCCAATGCACATAGTTGGACACAAATTCACAGGGTTTTTAGCATGGATTAGCTTAGGGGTGTGTGTTCACAAAAACAAATTAAAATGTGGAATGAGTTGAGCTGCAGTTTTAAACTGCCAATATGAGTCATATGAGTCTCCTTCTGTATGACTGAATTCGCTATATGTGTCGAAAATTCAACTACTGGTTTACCAGATACATGGCTGCAAAAAAAAAAGCTAAATATTGGTTGCAGGTTGCAGTGTAATTTGTTTGTGCAAACCAAAATGCTCATCAAAACTACCCACTGTTCTTTCTTGTAAATAAAGTCAATAAAAATTACAACAGTTTACAGCCCAGACCGGTAACCCTGTTCTTTGAAAACTTTGCAACAAATTTGCAATCGTGATGCTAATTTTGGTTCTTAAATCCATATTACCTGACTGAAAAATCCTCATTTTATTAGAGAAGAGTGCAAGGCCAGCATGAAATGCACTCACTCTGGATAATAGGCCACTCCATGCCACTGAAGCTCTTTTGTAGACCAGACTACTATCTCTACATTCCTCCACAGCTCAGTGGTTATTCTCTTAATGAATCCATTATAAAGTAAAAAAGAAGACATCATGTTCCCTTGATTATGCCTTGGCCACTGTTGAAATGTGTATGTGAACCAGTATGTAAAAAGGGACATATTATGATACCAGTAGGCCATTTAGGATCAAAATACACTTTCCCAGCATTAGCCCAAGCACCTGCAATATTCAGTGGAAGCTGAGGTCAGATATTTCCCATAAATTTAATTCAATAAAACAAGTGTATTTTGTACGTAATGTCTGACAGAAATGATTCTACATTTCCGTCTAACGAGACAAGGTTTTTAAATAATTCCTCTTCACATTTAACACGTTTAAAACAGTGTATTATGTTTCTCCTTGTTGATTTTTGGAGAACATAAAAAAATAAGGGCAGTTATACAATCCATGCAAATGCACAAACAAACTTTTTTTTTTTGCAGCTGTTAAAGATAGATCTTCCATAATATATTTCATAATATGGTACATTTTTAAGTAATACTAGACTACAGTTGAATTAGATTGTGAAAGTCTTATATAACCGTCTTTATATAACTCTTACAAACCATCAATAATAAGACCGTTCAATAATGGATCAAACCAATCTCATGATCCAATTTTCAGCTGAAATTGCACTACACCTTAACGTAACACCTCAACAAAAACCAGGTGTGCTTTATAAACTTGTTCATCTTCAGTAGCTCTTAAAAGCAAAATTCACTGATGCAAGATTCTTAGTAAATTATGTAAACCTAGTATTTTTGGAAGTCAGTAACTGAAATTTCTGCATTAACCTACAAAATCTCTGAGAAAAATAAAACATCGCAGACCTAAGTCCAATCTAAATGCCTGTCAAAACACTTCACAACACTAGAAAGATTGTTGAGAAACTGACTGCACTTATACTGTAGATAAGCCATGGGATACTGAAAACATAAATGAGATCTCAGGTCCACATGGTGCTTTTGGAGTTTGTTCAAACAGTTTAAGGCATCCCCTGAATCATAATCAGACACCAAGCTGAGGGAAAGGCCATTGTTCTATAACAGCTGGGTTCAAAGTCAACCCACTGATTCCTAGCAACCAGAATGTTGATTGAGAGAGAGTGCCCTTTCATAGTCTATTGATGTTCTGCTTCTAGTTGCGTATGCACCAGCAATTTAGAGATTATATGTGTAATTATATAGCATCAACAATAATCAATAGATAACACATGTATGTCAACTGACAGCTCCAGTGTCCTGGGTTCGATCCTAAGATTGTTTTACTGTCTGCATAGAGTTTTGCATGTTCGTCTTCCAAACTCCAGCATCTGCAATTAAAAAAAATTGTATGCTAATTATATTATGTATTTGTAACAAGATTGACACTAGATTTTTTTATTCCTCTACTTATTGTGATCTAAAAAAAAATGCTGTACTAGAAACAAACCTTAAATGGTCCCATATCCCAGATAGCCTTCTATCTGTGCCAAGGTATACATATGTACCTTTATAATTCGGTCAAAAATATGCTGTAGTAACTATGACTGCTAAGTAATAGTGACATGCTGGTTTTCTTTTGAAATATCATTTAAAAGCATGTTTGTGTAATGGATGTATGCACATGTGTTATATTAGTGCAAAAAGTATGATAAGGTATATACAACGATCAGCCATAACATTAAAACCATCTGCCTAATATTGAGTGGGTCTCCCTTGTGCCGCCAAAACAGCTCTGACCTGTTGAGGCATGGGCGTCCTGGTGCCATCTCTTCCCCATGTAAGTGACACATACACCTGGCCGTCCACATGATGTAAAAGAAAGCATGATTCATCAGACCAGGCCATCTTCTTCCATTGCTCCACAGTCCAGTTCCAGTGCTCACTGTGTGTTCTGACACTTTTCTTTCACAGCCAGCATTAACTTTTTCAGGTTTTAATGTTATGGCTGATTGGTACCTTCACTGCAGTGATTTGCTTGAATTCTCTCTTTATTTAGGCAAAGGCCAGAATAATAGCCAAATCCATAAGTGTCAGAACAGATCAGTCTTTAAGGTGAATTGAGGTGAACCTAAAGTATGTTGCAAAAACTGTTTAAAGTTATTTTTCATTAGTAATTCAGGAATAGTACAAAATAATGGCCAAAGAAGTACCTAAGAATTAATAGCATTTATCAAGCTATTACCTGACCATGACCCCTGTCAGCTGTCAAATTCTTGGCCAATATAAACCTCCTCTTTATCCCCAAGATCTTTGAAAGATCAAGATCTTTGCCAACCTTTTTCTCTGTGTGTGCGTGCCCTGCTGTATTCACTTCTGGGTGACCCTGTACTTTTATTATTGTTTTTACAATATATCTCATAAACAAGAAATTCTTGCCAGCAACCTTTATTCATTCCACATTCTTTCAGCTCAGCGGAGCTCACCCTCTGAGCTCATACACTATATGGCCAAAATTATGTGGACCCCTGATCCTCACACCTATATGTGGGCCTTCCCTAAACTGTTGCCACAAAGTTGAAAGCAGGCAGTTGTCTAGAATGTCTTTGTATGCAGTTGGAGCTTTAAGATTTCCATTAATGGGAATTAAGGCACCCAAAACTGTTCCAACATGACAGTGCCCCTAGGCTGGAGTGGAAGAACTCAAGTGGCTTGCTGAACTCAACATCATTGAACACCTTTGGGATGAACTGGAATGCTGACTGTGCACCAGGCCTCCTCACCCAACATCAGTACCTCACCTTACTAGTGCTCTTGTGGTTGAATGAAGGTGGCCTGGTCTGATGATTGGAGCCATGCTCCAAAATTTATGGAAATCTATGTCCAAAAGAGTGGAGACTCTTATAGCAGCAAAATGGTGGACCAGATTTGGAATGGGATCTTCAACAAGCACATATGGGTGTGATGGTCTGGTGTTCACATACTTTGGCTATATAGTGTACTTGAATATAAATCACATACATTAAACTATCAGCCAGGCTTTAGACCTCACCATAGTACTGAAAAAGCACTGGTTAAAATAGTAAATAACCTTTCCCAAGGATTAAGTGGATAATCACACCTGGATACTCTAGACTTGTACTTTTAAAGATCAGCTGTTGTAATAATAAAAACTGTCCCATCCTTATCCCAGGACTTTTATTCACAAAATGCTCATGCACACATAGTGCAGTTTGCCTTTACTCTTCTACACCTGTATACAGTGTTTATTTTTAATCTCATTAGTCGGTGTCACCCAGAAGAGGATGGGTACACTTTTGAGTCTGGTTCCATGCAAGGTTTCTTCCTCATGTCATCACAGAGAAATTTTCCTTGCTCCTGTCACCTCTAGCTTGCTCATTATGGATCTAAAGCTGCATCTGGATTTTTTAAAAAAGCTGAACGTGACCATATCTGTTGTTACACATGCTCTACAACAAAATTCAATTGATTTTAATATGAATATTTTACTTGCTGAAATGGTTCATGGATCTAGTGATTTTGTCTACACAGTCATTCAAGGAATAAGAGTTAGAGTTAGAGCAAGTTAGAGTCATTAAAGATAGAGATGGATGGGCACTCACATGTGAGGAGAGTGTACAGAGGAGATGGAAGGAGTACTTTGAAGAGCTGATGAATGAGGAAAATGAGAGGGAAAA
>CM074946.1:13858289-13870562 GCA_037577455.1 Pangasius macronema
GTATATGGAGGTAATAAATGAGGATATGAAGCTAGTGGGTGCAAGTGTTGAGGATGCAGAAGATAGGGATAGGTGTATAGTTATGATTCGCTGTGGCGACCCCTGAAGGGAAAAAGCAGAAAGAAGAAGAAGAAGTCATTCAAGGAATAACAAAATATTCCAAATTAGTCGAATTACTACTAACTACTATAAAGTACTGTTAACTCATGTAGGGACCATATTTGTTGCAATATTCAATTTTCCAATCACAATAATTGCTAAGTGAATAGCACAATAATTGCTATTCAGAGTGGAGTTACTTTGGAGGGCTTTTTTTTTTGGTGTTCTTGACTCAGATGTATGAATTTACAGACATACTTTCTTGTGTGATATCAACTTGTGTGAGGAACAGTATTAAGTCCAGTGCCACTGTCTGACAATTTGTTGTAACCACAGTATGCCATCATGAATCCACCTTAAGCCCATGGTCTCCTTCTGAAAATTGCCAACAATGCCTATCCAGATGTTTGTTGGCAAGCTTGCATAAAAAATGAGGCTTCAGTAAAGTCTGAACTACTGGAGAAGTGTAGTTAAATGGATGAATTACAAGTAAGCTAGCCAGCAAACATCTGGATAGGTATTCTGTGACACATAGAAACATGAAAAGTGAAAATGTTTTTATTTATTTATTTATTTATTTATTTATTTATTTAATTCTCCTGTGGCATTGCTCTACAGAATCTTTTCTGCCACCTATTGATTAAAATATAAGCAGAACATTTGTTGCTACACTGGCAGTCCAAAAGACATACTCAAACACCTACTTCGTCACAATGATTAGTATCTAACAAAAATGTAAGCAAACATAAAAAGTACTGAACTGCACTGGTTGTTAGTGGCTTAGCAGTATTTTGTGGGTCCTTCTCTAGCCTTGATGACCTTTCACACTGTTGGCATACGTTTGAGGGTAGTTGGGTTTGTGATATTGGACCATGGTAAGCTAACTAATACAGGTGCCAGGTGTAGATGATTCAGCTATGTTACCAAGTGTATATGAAAGTAGGTCACTTAGGTTAACAGAAGTGCTGGATGGAAGATTGCTTGCTGCACAAAATCAACAGAATATGCTCTGGATGTGGTTTTTGCACCCCTAAATAAGTGCAAGTGAGTTGGATTGACACTTATGCCCAGTTTGTGCATTTAGTAATATATGCTGCCTAGTTTCTTACTGTTTATATCTACATGTTTATGATGATTGTATTCATGTTTAATACCCTGTGGTTCTCAATTTTTTTTTCCAGCACTGGTTTTAGATAATTAATGCTTTTAAGTGCTGAAATTTCCATTTCATGTTTGTGCTGTTCCAGTTGTTGCACAGTTTTGTACAAGGCTGGATCTGTTTTCACTCGATTGCACTCCTTTTGTCCTTTTCCTGTTGTGAATTCTCTGAATGGCCTTTGCTGTGATGTGTGAATAAGTAAACTGTCTGCTTTGTGTCATACTTAATTAAGATCTTGTGTGTCTGATCTGGTTTGGATTGTCCATATGGTGTTTGGTTCTTTCCATCTCTTGCTTTTGTCCTCCACAGGAACCCTATTGAGTTGGCACATGCTGGCAGAGCCAACCTTCTCATATAGGGGTGAAGTATTTTCTGTGTGTTTTAAGCTGTTAATGGTACTTTAACAGCCCAGAACGTTTCTATTTGAGAACTTCACAGAACTGGTTGGGAGATATATCCTAGCTTGTTATTTAGTCGTTAGCCTAAAAGTTATGTAAAAAGTGTCAAAAGTTGCAAAAATCTCTAACTGCCAGACACTACAATTTCATAAAGATTTTTTTAATGATATAAAGTAACTGCTTCCCATGTAATCCCAGTTCTCAATAGAATACCATCCTTTCATCCTTTTACTCTAGGCATTGAATGAAAGTGGACTGTTGAATCTACCAGTAAGTCAATATTAGCATCACCATACAGCCTACCATTCACTTTGTGTAAAAAAAAAAATAAATAAAAAATCCAACACCTTTTGCTGTAATGCATCTGCAGACCATAATCCCACCCTCACTATTCTTTACAGTTGCCTCTTTAAACTCTTCAGCCAGCAACCTCCTCACAGACTCATCCATCACATCTATGGAGAGGAAAACTTAATTCTTCATTAAAGATCACGTTTTCCCTTTCAGCCAGTGACCAGTCTTAGTTCTCTCTAGCAAAATCTTTTTGTGTGCAGCTGTAAGATTTGCTTTCCTTCTTGAGCTTCTGATTTGTTTTCATCCTTGATCTCAGTCTTCTTTGGGTGGTAGATATTGAGACCTACACTCCATATTCATCTCTGCTTTAATCTGTCAAACAGTTCTAAGCCTATCAGACTTTCTTTTTCTGATCAAAATGCTGTCTACTCTTATAGTGGTTTTTCTCTTTCTCCCATCAGTCTTTTTGTCCTTCACTGACTCACTATGTCTTTGTTTGTTCAGGATTCCACTCACATTTCTCTGAATACAATACAACCAACTCTAACAGCAATTTCTCAGTACGTACTTTCTGACACATTTTTGGACTTTATATGGAGCACACCTGCATTCAGTGATCAACACGTAATCGTTTTCTGGCAGTAAAGTGTTTCTATACAACCAATACAAAGACTAGCAACAACATCGATAGCTACCTGACAACCACACTACACTTATCAAACAAATACATAAAGTGGATTCATTGTTGTTGTTTTCAACAACAAACGGGATCAATCCCTTCAAACAGATCAAAAACAGCTGCTAAATGTCAGAGCATTACATATACACACCTGAGCAAATCCATTCTGACTGCCTGTGTATAAAGAGACAGTACACTTCAGGAGGCAGTTTTTCAGAAAAAGGAAATTGCAATGCATATATGAATATATACAATGGGGAAACTGCTATACAGTGCAATCAAGTGACATAAATACACTATGTACTTTATGTATAATTTTATATACACTTATATAAACTTATATAACCACACTAAGTCATGGAGTGAACTGAATAATTGATTCACCTCAGTAGAGATGCCTCCAAAAAGCTTTCAGTCACTACATATTAAAAAGGACAAGTCATCTTCTTCCACATCCACACCAACACAGCAAATGAAATGGAACTGCTTTTAGCTTCCAGTCATGAAGTAATGCATGCAAAGGGAGACTAAAACTAATTTTCTTTCACAAGAAAGGCAAAATGAAGAGAAGAAATGCCCTTTAAAGAAGATAAATATTGCATGTGAACTGTTCCCAACCAAATAAGGAGCTTTCTTCTGAGTGATATTTAATCACATTTCCATGTGTTCATTGTCACTTTATATAATATTTCTAAACCAGTTAAATGGTTATTTCTACCATACTTAGTCATCGCTTCAGTAAAATAGCCAAGAAAGTTTTTTATAGTCTATAAATGGAATACTATAAGGTTGATAGTGTCCAGTCCATTGCATATGATGCTATGCTAATCAGATTTCCTAAAAATTAAATCTGTTCCAAATGAGAAGTGTTTATTTGTAAACTAATCTTAGGGAAGCTGGAGAGAAGGGAAACCTTAGGGAAACAGGAATGAAGAAACACTTCTCAGTATCTGATTTAGAAATAAACTGTATATATATTTTTTGTTTGTTTGTTCTTTTATTCGTTGGGAATGCATGATGCTATCAGCTCTTATGGACATTCTCTGGTTGCGTGAGGAGCCACATTTTGTAGGTGGCCAGTGAGGAGTCGAAGGCTTTGTGTATGTGTATGTGTGTGTGTGCACGCCTGTGTCACTAATTGCTGACTAGAACCATATTTAGGCAGAGCTCTGTGCGACATGTTTGTGGCATCTTGACTAGGAGACAGGAGACTTACTTCACTTCTCATTAGGTGCATGCTCAATGCCATGTATCAACTCCATACCCCTGCATATCTAACAAAGTCAGCAAAGACCATACGTTCACCCCATGCTTTCAATGTTTATGTTTGTCATAGGGAGGCTCAAAGAGAGAGGAGAATATATCCCTGCAGAATGTGAGACAAAACGCAGAAACAATCTGTGCTTTCTATACTATATACAGTATGTACAGGGGGAACACACAGCAACAGTCTCAGGGGATTGGTTAGCTATGCCTGGTGAGCACAGTGTTGTCAATACATATTTGGACAATAACACAATAGTTCTTATTACACTGTAATTGAAATGTAATAATTAAACACATACAAATATATATTTGTGTGTTGTGTGTTTTGAGATGATGCATTGTGAGATGCCTTTTGCTCACGAGGGCCATTAAAAACACATGATTATAGCTTTAGATAAAAAAAACTAAAGTGACTAGATTGTGAAGAGAATAAGATCTCTCCTCACTCCAAGTCATATACCTGATCAGCCTTGAGACATTTCAGATTTATGTTCCAGTATGTGATGTGACAGGTGAAAAAAATGGAAATTATGTGAAAAGTGGAAATTGCATCTCATACATACATCATCTATCTGAGATCATAGCCATCACCTTTAAATCACTGGTGGTCTGTCTTTAAGCCTTTTAAAAGGTGATGAATGGAGAAGGATAGGAAATGCCTGCCTTAATCATGGCAGTACAGTATAAAGGCAAAAAAAAAAATAATAATAACAGTTCACTAGCAAACCTTAACTCTACAGCAGATAGTGAAGTCAAAGAAAGAAAGAAAGAAAGAAAGAAAGAAAGAAAGAAAGAAAGAAAGAAAAAGAAGAAAAATCTTTTGTTATTCTCATATTATGTACTAATGATATAATAGAAAAGACAGGCTGAAAAGCTATGTAACAAAATATATTAATTTATAAAGAAGAATAAATTCATACTTGGCTTCAAGCATGTTAAAGAAGTGTGGAGCTCACAATCACAGTAACATTTACAACCAGTTAAATATTTCAGAGAAAGTTAAAATACAGTATGTAATTGAGTATGCATATGTAGTTGGTGGTTAAAAATCCTCATTTAAAATGCCAAGTAATCATTAGAATATGGCAGAAAAATTTAACTACATTGTTGATCAAACAGAATTTGTTTACATGCCGTTTACTAGTTAACAAAACCATGCAAGGAATACAATATTAGTTTACTTTGACAAAACAGTGTTTGCATTCACACATTTCTATCAGTATCATCCTATACAATCTATGGCCAAAAGTTTGTGGACACCTGACCATCACACCCACATATGGTTCTTCCCTAAACTGTTGCCACAACGCTGGAAGAACACAATTGTATAGGATGTCTTTGTATGATGTACCAGTACAATTTTCCTTCCCTGGAACTAACAGGCCCAAACCTGTTCCAGTATGACAATGCCCGTGTGCACAAGGCGAGGTCCATGAAGACATGGTTTGCCAAGGCTGGAGTGGATAAACTCAAGTGTCCTTTTGGGCATATAGCGTACATCTGTTATTAGCATAACAGGATAGTTAAACAGAAAAAAAAGCAAACAAAAAGGGAAACCATTAAAGACCTAGTTTTAAGAGAACACAGACACTTCTCTGGAGTAAGCAGTTTCCCCCTCACTTACTGTATATCTGGCCTGCAATATAGATCTGCAGTATCTACAGCATTAGTTTTACAAGTGTTAAGCATTCTTTGGATTCGTGTACAGAATTATCATTATGAATATTGAAAAGTGTGACTGTGAAAAAAAATGACCCGTACAACATTTTCTTAAAAGCGCTGTAACATTTTTATGATGATTGTATTTGAAGTGCTGCCATTAGCATCTTAATTTAATTCTTAAATCAGTTAAAGCTACAGGATATAAAATTTTGAAATATCACCCAGCTGGTACTGCAGATTAAAGTGGCACTTGCAACTTGCACAAGTGGCATTCAGGTACACAGCCCAAGTATCCATACAGATAAATCTGAGATAGTCCACTAACTCTAGAAAGAAAATACAGGACATGAATTAAACTATAACCTCTGGTCACTGCAGATGTGTGTATTTGTATCACCTAATCTGTGTTCTACATGATTTTATGATCAAATCTGTGTATTCTTTACCGTTGATCTGTGTGCTGTACTGAGTGAGGTGGATGCTTGCAAAGCTGCTGGCCCTGATGGCGTACCTATCTGTGTGCTTGTGCTAAGCAGCTGGCCAAAGTCTACACTGACATTTTCAACCTGTTACTGTCCCAAGCAGCTATACGCAAGTACCTACAGACAACTAGAATTGCATTTGCTCAATTTTGACAGGACACAAGTGAGCAGTTGAAGTTAAGGTTCTTGTTCAAGAAGCCATTTACTCTACTCTCATTTTATGCATGACTGTTTGTAAACATATAGCACAAACACTATAATCAAGTTCACAGGTGACACCACAGTTGTTGGCCTCACCAAGAATAATGAGGAGTCGGCATACAGGGGGGAAGTCCAGCTTCTGTCAGTGTGCTGCGGCGAAAACAACTTGGCACTCAACAATAAGAAGACAAAACAAGCTTGTAGCACACACCCCCTTGTCTACTTCAACGGAACTCAGTTTCTGGGTGTCCACATTAGTGATAACCTCTCTTGAGCATATAATTATCCTTGNCAACAGAGTCTGAAGAAAGTCCATATTTTCCTATTAGATTCTTGTAAAGTTCTATCGCTGCACCACTGAGAGCATTCTCATCACTTGCATCATGGTGTAGTATGGTAGCTTCTCCATAGCCAGTAGGAAATGCAGTGGGTGGTGAAAACTGTCCAGCACATCATCAGTATCCAGCCCCATGCCAATGAGAATCTACAGTGCAAGCAGTGTCTACACTGCTCTCTCCCCTCCCACTACTATTTATTCTTTTACCATCTGGGAGGAGATACAGAAGCCTCTGCGACAACACCAGCAGGCACAGGTTGTGCTTTTGCCTCCAGTTGTTACCCTGCTGAACTGAAAAATGATCTGTGCACAGATTTCACAAGACCATACTTTACATTGACTCAATAACATGTTACAAGAACTGTCTACATTGTCTACTGAAACCTTCTTACACTACACTGTTACATGTTCATATTGTACATGTAACTTACAAATTAGAATACATACTTGTTCATACAGGCCATTTTCTGCACATGATATTTTTTGCACATAGTTTGTTGTTTTTAAAAATATTTATTTTAATATATTTATAATGTACTGAATATATTCATGATCTGTATATACCCATCTATCTCACTGTACACATACACATATATCTCCTATTGCACTTTTGTCACACTGTCTGTATTTACACTATATATATATATATATATATATATATATATATATATATATATATATACACTACACTTGACTACTATTGCTGTACCTGCTTAGATACTAAACTACAATTCCTTGTGTTAGTACTTGTGCTCTGTGTTATGACAATAAACTTGAATCTAATCTAATCTAAATTTGTTCTTCAAACTGTCAAAAACATTAGGCAGCAGCTAGACAGTGGTATACACACAAATGTATATACGAATACATAAACAAGGGCAAGCAGACGCAATGGATGACTCACTCTTGTCCTATATAAAAGTATGAAATACAAATAAGACAAGTAGAACTCAATGCCAGTGGTGTCGATGGAAATGCCTCCAGCAGCAAGTCTAGTCCTTCTTGTATGTCAGAAGTACCCTTAAAACATTCTTCAAATAGGAAGGAAGCTATTGAAGTAAAACTATTTCAGACGTTTGACCTTGATGTGGCCTTGACCATGTTTGGACCAATTCCAAAATTTAATCAGTTCACCTGCTGGTTAGAATGATAATTCCACATCATTCCTACAAACTTAACGAGAACCTCTGACAGATACACAGACAGACAGATCAATGGATGGACAACATAAAAAACACAATGTGCCTAAAAATAGAGAAACACACAAACACTAGCCACCTATCATGAGTTTTCTAGCTAAACATCTTCTCAACTGAGTAATGAAACAAATTCCACAACAATAAACCAGCTGACTATTATACAAAAGCTTCCCGCCAAATTACAGAACAAAAGATTGCAGCTCCTGTCTGTCACTGCATATTCTGACTTCTTTCATGCCAAAAGTTTAGGCTTGGTGAGGTTTGACATATATGAGCTGGAGTATGACGCATACATACCAATTTCCTGCCAATTCCGACACAACATCCCTGACACAGCACCGACGGTGAATTACAATTACATGAATGTCAGGGCTACTCATGCTATAGCTCATGAACAGCACAGCTCAGAGTATTTTCTTCTCCCCTAACTCAATATTCATGTTCTATTCATATTTCAAAATATTTCAAACATGCTATTTAACAATAAGCCTACCTAAGATTATATAGAAAATGGCTGTGTTTGTTATCTGACCACATTCAGTCTACCTAATTATGTAAATCATTACTGCACTCTAATATCTTATTCTAATAGCTATTAGTTTAACAGTGTTCAGTCTAACAGAGTAATGTTGTAATGAATAAAAAATTAGAAAACAGTAGGAGAAAAAATAATGTAGAATAAAATCAGAATTTTCATGACAGATCATTTCACCGGAGATCTGAACAGCATAACGAGAAAAGCTTTGCCACTAGGCCTTTTGTGTTGTTCCAAACTTAGTATAGCAAGGCTAGGATATGAATTCAAATGATGCTTGTAAATGTGTTGATAATGATATTTCAGTGATGCATTCAAAGCTAAAAATATTGGTTGCATCACACTATGGTCATGACTCAAATTGGAGTTCCACAAACCAGTCACATTTGTTTGTACTTTCAACATCACTTTCTATTTTAGTACTGCTGACTGCTCATCTACAAAACTACTAGGTGAAATGAAACCAGTGAAACATGGATATATTCTCTGACAAGAGACAGTTTAAAACATAAGACAAAATCAAAAGTAACCCCGTGTTCTCCAGCCAGGGTGCTGCTTAAGTACCTCAGGTGAAACTCAGGTATACTGATGCAAGCTAGTCATGGACCTTTCTAAGGTCTTGAATTTGTGTGCCATACTCAATAACTCATTTCATCCAACTGGAAAAATGAAAGAAAAATCATAGTAAAAACCTCCAAAAAGGAGGCGGCACATTTAAAGGGTTGCAGATTGTCTGGGAGGACCTAGGGCCTAGCAGCGGGGGCCCATTCCCATCTGTACGGCATGGAGAATAATGAGTTTATGAATCATGAATCATGTGGAAGTGCTTATGGATATCCAAAGACTGTAGCTGGCAAGATTATGGTAGTTGTGCCTTTATGGGCTTGTTAACAACTCCCCAAGGGGCATGTAGGGGCATGCAGAAATGTCAAAGTCAAAGTCAGCTTTATTGTCAATTCTGCCACATGTTCAGCACATACAGAGAATTGAAATTATGTTACTCTCAGACCCAAGATGCTTACATATAACAACACACACACACACACACAAAGTATATCTAAAGGCACAACAGATAGAGTGCAAACAGTGCAGATGTAAAGTGAGTAGTCCAAAGAGCTTATCAGACTGTTAAAGTGACAAAGTTAAAATCAAAAGTAAAAGTGTCTAAGGAGGTAGTTTACAGTCCAAGGCTGTATGAGGTAGAGCAATGCTGCACAGGTGACTGGTGCAGGTCCTGGGGAATTGGTGGGGGGTGTCAGAGTTTGTCAGTGCATGAGGCAGAAGAGGGAAGGGGAGGCAGAGCCGGGAGAGAGTTGAGCTTCCTGACAGCCTGGTGGATGAAGCTGTCCTTCAGTCTGCTGGTCCTGGCCTGAAGACTCCGTAGTCTCCTCCCTGATGGGTGGTCGGGTGGGTGGGATCACCCACAATGCGGAGGGCTTTGCGGGTGAGACGTGTGCTGTAAATGTCTTGGAGGGAGGGGAGAGAGACACCAACAATCTGAATTTGAATCTCATAAATCTTTTGACTCCATTTTAGTGCTAAAGGATTACAAATGGATGAGCATTTTAGTGCATACCACCTCCACCTTTCCCCCGGCCTGAGTAAACATCAGATGTCCCAGCCAAGGTTAATTAGATAAAAAGAAGCCAGCCGACATGGGCTTTCATTGTTTCATTATTAAATCCATATTGTCGCCAGTGATCAGCAACCCTGTTACATCCAGGATAGCTGGCCTGGCTATCTATGCAAAACTTGCAATAATTGTTTCCATGATATACACTATATGGTCAAATGTAGGTGGACACATGACCATCATACTCAAATATACTTGTTGAACATCCCATTCCAAAGATAGTCCCATCCTTTGCTGCTACAATAGCCTCTACTCTTCAGGGAAGGCTTCCCACTACATTATGGAAACTAGCAGTGGGAATTTCTGCCCATTCAGCAACATGAGCACTAGTGAGGTCAAGCACTAATGTCAGGTGAGAAGGCCTGGGATATGTTGGCATTCCAGTTTATTCCAAAGGTGTTCAGTGGGGTTGAGATCAGGGCTCTGTGCAGGCCACTTGAGCTCTTCACCATCGACCTTGGCAAACCATGTCTTCATGGAGCTTGCTTTGTGCACAGGGGCATTGTCATGCTGGAACATGTTTGGGTCCCTAATTTCCAGTGAAGGTGAATCTTAAAGCTATAGCATGCGAAGACATTCTAGACAATTTTGTGCTTTCAACTTTTTTTGCAACAGCTTGGAGAATATATATAAAGCACACCACATATGGGTGTGCTGGTCAGGTGTCTACATACTTTTGGCCATATAGTGTATATTTTGTCCCAAATTTTTAGGTCCCTTTCAAATAATAAATTTTTTCATACCACTTAAAATACCATCACGCTTTGTCACTGTCATGTCTGTCCATGTTGGGATGATCAGCATCCAAAGCCTCTTGAACACCAGGCTCCATGGTAGGTGGTTGTTCTGTCTGGTTCATTGGGAGTGTTGATTGGGGTACTTTCAAAAAATATCCTCAACCAATCACTCAGAGGATAGGGCTGCACAATTCTTAATGAAATAGGAATGTTGTTTTGGCTTAGAATTGAGATCACAATTCTCACTCAAATTCTTTGACCATGATTGTAAAGAACAATATATTAATATACTGTAGCAGACCATATAAGCTACATTTTCCTGCCTGATACAGTATTTGTAAATGGAAAAAAGTCTACATTTTAAATTACTGAATTACCACATTTGTACTGCAAAAGCCTTGATCCTCTGCAAAGGTAACTGCTATTTACTTTAAATAACATTTGGATGATAAGAGTGCTGTGTCCTCCCAAAGTTAAATGCAAAGGAAGCAATAATAATCATTGGTTAATTAATCATGGCAGCCTTTCTGTTCTTCTGCCAATAACAACTCATGAGACACTTGTGGGTGTAAATTTGTCTTGATAAATGAGCTCTGGCAATTTTTGAGAAAGACAGCATGTGCAGCCATGACTCATTGCCCCATTCATTCATTCCATATATTTAGTCATTATTTATTTAGCAAATTCTGAATTTATTATTCAGTACATTACATTAAATATTTGTTTAGGACATATTTTTCATTTATCTGTGGTCATTGATCACAGCAGATAATCAGAAATGGCGGTGCTCTGCTTTATGTTTGCTTGCAGAGCTGTAGCTACAGAACAGGCAGCTCAGGCAATTGCTTGAAGTCCTGAAGGCAGACAAAGTCCATGAAAATATAAAATCTCAAAGTATAGAACTGCCCCAATATGTGCATTGCTATACCATATCTTGTTTGCATAAATGAAGAGACCCTACCTGTCTTGAAGCCAGAAAAGAAGGAAAAAACAAGAAGAAGATGAAAAGATGAGTGGCGAGTGGTAGCTATAATGTAATAGTGAAATAATAAATAATAACAACTGTAGACTAGGAGTTGGTGCTTGGTTTGGAGCACATAATGTTAATTACTTAGCTAGCTTTCTTGGTAGAATTTGTCACTTTGCTTAAATTGTCTTGATAGCTTGGTCTTTTATGTAGAGTATAAAAGTATGTAGAGTGTAAAAGCAAACTAGCTTGTGGGCATGGGGGTCACAGTGCAGTGACTACTGTGCCGGTCCCAAGCCCAGATAAATAGAGAGGGTTGCATCAGGAAGGGCATCCGGCATAAAACATCGCCAAATTTAATCATGCGAATCGTCAGTACTCTGAATTTCATACCAGATCGGTCTAGGCCCGGGTTAACAACGACCGCCATTGGCGCCAGTGACCTACAGGGTGCCGGTGGATACTGGGCTACGGGTGGGCGAAGAAGTAGAGGAGGGAGAAGAGTGCATAGGCAGAGAGAGAAGAGGAAAGGTAAGAGTGTAGGACTCAGAATAGGAACTCTGAATGTTGGTACTATGACAGGGAAAGGTAGAGAGCTGGCTGATATGATGGAGAGAAGGAAGGT
>CM074946.1:13891906-13902679 GCA_037577455.1 Pangasius macronema
GGGTTAAATGCAGAGCACAAATTCCGAGTATGGGTCACCACACTTGGCCACAAAGTCACTTCACTTCACTTAAATGTCAATAGTTTAAATCTCCTTTTCTTTTACATATTTTACTAAGGGCCATATTCAGAGTCATTTCAAAAGCTTTGCAAGTAGACATATATCGTTTAACTTGGCATTCTGGGAGGCCCATTCAGATTATTAAAATGATGAGTGTAACTCATGCCTTTGAGGTTGACAGATTTTACTTGACTATACGTCACTTGCCTTAAAACAAGCAGAATTAAAGAATATATCTTTAAAACAAGCAGACTGATAAAGCATATCGAATTTACTAATATGCTGTATATTGTAACACAATACAGCATAAAAAGGTGAACAATAGTTCCAGGTCAGGAGATAACTGGGACATGCCTCTGTTTTTGTCACCCTGCATGTACAAGTGTCATGGCAGTCCTCAGGTTTGAATATGGATGTGAGCAATTCTGCCAACAGATCCCTGCATAACTGCCAACTAATAAAGTGAAGGTACGCAATTACGCAAGATGTAGAGCAACTTTAGCAGAAACAGAACAATTGTTTATGTATCAGGGTGAAGAGCTACTTGAAATGTGATCTAAGTTGCTTAGGCTTTATGAAGTTCTCAAAGCATTCCATGTGACAGTGAATGAAGTCCTGACTAATATTGTTAAACTAACATCTATTAATACATGTAGATGAAATTGATCATTAGGAACCCTCCCGATGGCCAGAATTTTACAACTAGTTTTCTAAGTAACCAAGCTAGCTAACAGATAGCAGGCTAAAAGATGGCTGACAGTCATGGTTGCAAGTCTATTATTTCAAGAAATTGTATCTCCAGTCTTCACTTTCTCACTAATGGTACTGTTTAACTTGGTCTCCCAATTGTAATTCATCAGAATTCACTTTTAAATGTTAGGCTAACACAACGGTCATTGTTTTTTATGCTGTCTTTCATATGATATCCACCAGAAATCACTCCTGCTACTGTTATTTCGTAGCAGACTGGCCTCATAATTTAACATGCTTATTACCAGTAATACTGAATAAATGGTGGACACATGAGCCATATATCTACTGAAAAGTCTTTAAAAAATGAGATGATCAAGATCTGGATTGCAGATTCAGTTCTTAGTCCAACTCTACTCTACGTGTAGCAGAGTAACACAAACAGCTTGCCAATCAACTGGTGAAACTCTGAATTTAATAACTCTAGAGAAGGCAAATCTAATAAACTAAGAAACTGAGAGAAAGTGAATTATGAAATTAAAAACTGGCGAGCAGGAGTTGCACCAGAACAGGACATTACCATGAAGAACACTGTACTTGTGTTAGGACAGAATATAATAAGATCTCTTGAGAGATCCATGACGACCTACTTGAAAATAGCTGTTACAGTTAACATTTGACTTGTCACATGTATATTTTGATCAGCTCTGAAGATGCACTGCAAGGAAATCTGAGGCAGTGCAAGTGAAGCCTGCAGTCACTCCAAATGCATTATTACTTGCTAATCAGTCTATTGTTATTTTTTCCTCTGCAAAATATAGGCTTATAGATTTTTATCCTTAGATACGTTCTACTCCATTCTTAATCATTTCCTGCCTGCTGTCTCCTCCTCTTTATCTCTCTCCACCTGCTCTCTAAAATCAAGCTGTTCTCAAGCTGACCATGTGTCTGGGCTATATGAAATTATATAAAACTCATAATTCTGTATTCTCTCTCTTATATATATATATATATAAGGAACATGGAATTCCTAACTGGAACATCAAGGAGTCACCAATCTCAGCAAAGTACCACTGCTCTAATTTTTAATGAGATAAGAGTAGTATTTGCTTCAGCCCACTCAATATACAGGAACAGCAGTGTGCCAGCTTGTTGCTAGCAAAAGACAAGCTTTCATGGACAACACCCACGTCTTCCCCACTTTTGTAGCTAGAAAGCCTGGAGGTCGAAAATGACTTAATTCAGAGTTTCAGTTTCCCACTTCTAAGTCTTCACTTGCTTGGTCTTCTGGCTAACTAAGTTGTCATTAAAATACCTTGTTATTGTTAAATAAAATAGTAAAAATGTGATAAATATTATTTATTAAAATAAAAGTAGATTAGAAGAATAACTTACACAGGTAGCTTCCTTCTGGTCTTCAATTGAAAACATCAGAAATGGAGCTACAACACAAAACCAAAGAAATGTTTACTTGGCATTTATACAATGTGGAGATTTTGGCGTATTAGAACGTCTGAGCAGTGATCACCAGCCATGTTCCTGGAGATGCATCCAGAGTTCAGTTTCCAACCCTAATCCAGGTAAGCTGATCCAACTAATCATGCAGATTTTCTGGAGCAGATGTGTGGACTAAGGTCTGGAACTGATCTCTGCAGGACCAGGGCTGGGGATCACTGCTACAGGAGGTACAAAAGGACAAGAATGCCATCGTGAGATTTAGGCTTATACAAACATTATGTGATGACATGTACATAACAGAGTAAATACATGTCATGTGTTTGGAAGCTGTCTGCTTAGATTATTGTGTCTCAAGCGTTTGCTGGCTCTTCAGACGTTAATCTATATTAACAAAGAGGAGGCAGGCAGAGCCATTCTTTGAGACGAAGGAAGATTAAGGAGCTGCCACAGCAGACAAAATTAGTCGATGATGGACTACAGATGTGACCGTTTTCCTTTAACAGTTTCATCAATCACTGTTCAAGTGTTCAAGAGAAGCAGCAATTTTCCAAATTTAACTCATATGCAATACCTTAAAAACACAAATATGAAGAAGGAGAAACACACGAAACAGTGTTGAGGCAATTGCAAGAAATAATTCTTGTAATACAAGTTAGACATACACAAGTACTCAACAATCTATAATCTGAATGTGGCATGCTGGGAAAGAGAAGGGCATGCTGGGAAAGAGAAGGGCATGCCAAATCCAGGTCTGCATGTGTGATGACTACAACACTGTGTTGCACTAATGAAAAGCATATAATTAGAACAAAGCCACTTTCAGGCCAGGACAAAGTAAGGAAATTGCAAAGCTCTAGGTGGGGTGGTGAGAGAAGAGGCCTCGCCACTGAAGAGCCATTGCAAGCAAAACTGAGGCAGTGGAAGGAAAATTGAAAAAGCCTTTGGCTTTAATATTGCAGGTGATTTCACGCAGTCACTCCGAATGCATTATTTGGTTCTCAGTCTATTGTCACTTGCTCCTCTGTGAGGTATAGTATATGTACTATGTATTGTACTTAGTCATGCTCTACTCCATTCTTTATCTTCTCTGTACACATTTCCTCTTCTTCCTAATCTTCCACCTGCTCTCTTAAAGTAAAGCTGCTCTGAGTGACTCAAGCTCTGAAAACAGCAGAGTGATTGATTTCATTTCTGATTAAAAAAAAAAAAGAGAGAGGTGGGGGGATCCCAAAACAAACAATCTCTCTCTCTCTCTCTCTCTCTCTCTCTCTCTCACACACACACTAGCTTATTATATACATTTTTCAAAAACATAAAAAATTCATTAATTTACTTCACCTTAGAAATAATAATAATAATAATAATAATAATAATAAATACACGCACACACGCCTTGTCATGACCATACAGCAGACAAGCACATCAGGACTGCCTCACCATGGCCATGAGACGATGAAATGAAGCTGCTATAACAGACCAGTTAATTGGTGACAGACAACATCTGTGATCAATTTATTTCAGAAGTTTCATCCATCATGCACCTCCATATTTAGGAAACATTTTTCACACTAGATTAATGTGTAATACTTTTAAAAGGAGCATAACATAAGCATGGAGAATTATCAAAAGAAAGTGGGGCTAACATTAAAATGAGTGAAGCTAGCAGGAAAACAGGAAACTACTTAAAAAAAAAAAATAATGAAATCAAACGTACACATATGGCAACGTGAGCAGCTTCACACTGGTGCTACAAAAGTGTACCAAAAAACAGTCATCTGAAATGTGTCATGACCTGCTGCATTTAAGTTGTCATCAGCATAACAGTGAAAACTGACTGCAATGTGTAAATTACGAAAAGAAGGAGCCCAAGAACAGGTCCCTGGGGAATGCCTTTGCTTATGAATCTGTCTCTCAGGGACATTAAAAAAAAAAAAAAAAAACACTCACATATACTGAGCAGGGCAGAAGAACTAAATCAGGACTGGGGCAGGTGCAGAGGGTGTAGGTCTGCAAGATTAACTCAAATCAAGATTAACTCAAATGCAATACCCGAGTAGTTTCAGCACACATTACACTGCTCCAAGTAAATCCACTCCTTCAATTTTAGATGGACAGAAAGAAGAAACTAATATCATATCAAGACAGCCACGATGCAGGTCTGGCCCATGTGAATTTCTCTGTGCAGTGTGTGTGTGTGTGTGTGTGTGTGTCTCGTGAGTTACTGGCACTCTTCTAGAGAGTGGACAAAAATTATATTAATCAGAAAGTATTCTCTGCCATACCTAACAAGAATATTGAGTACAGTATCTTTGACTATTTCGTATCTCCATTAAAAGTTAACCAAACAGTAGTATAAACTGTACACTTACCTATCCAAGAGCTCTAAACCTGCTTTAACTCCCACTTTACATTGACGCTAGATTTTACGTTTATGAAACATGTAGTTTCGGTTCTAAAATCTGATTATCTGTGCTGTGCTCAAAGCCGTAAATTACCTGCTATACGCACACCTGTGGCTGCTTCACAATAATTCAATTAGGTATTAATGTTTCTGGTTTGAAACCAATAAAAGCATCACCCTTAAGCCATTGTTCTGTCCATGGACAGAAGGCACTCTGCTTCACATCATACCAAAGAACACTCTTAACACATGATAAATTCACTGCAATGCACACCTTCTCATGGCTTATTGCTTTACTTTAGGTGAACCAGGATCCAGATAAACGTCCACCATCTTATAATTCACAGTTAAGCCGAATCCCAAATGACTTTCTATCCACTGTATATGTATACTGACTACATAGGGTTTGCAAGATCCTTTCATAAGGCTACTTGTTCTGCAGGGAGCACATCTTGCTGATCACATTCTACCATCCATAATGTTAATAACTAATCTGAACTGGTTTTCTGATGTGTAACTATGCTAATTCCTTAAAGGTTCGGCCAAGGAAAGAAAAAAAAAGTAGAAAGGTTTCATTAGTTTCAGAAGTCAAAGGTTTAAACAGCAAACTGAATCATGCTGAAGATCTTTTACTTTTATTTTAGCAAAGGCCAGAAAGTGAGATTCCACTGGAAGNCTGAAAAATAATATATTAGTAATCAGAAATATGACAGCTCAAGCCTACTAGTGTTCCAGCATCAGTTTTAAGATTGGCACAGGAAGTGCTGCATACCCACATGCAGTGGGTCTTAGTAAAATAATACTAATATTAATAATTGTGGAAATATCTGATATCAGAGAAAACATTTGATATTGAATCCTGTAACAAATGGCAAAGACTGGGATTGGATTTGGAAAATATATTTATTTTTGGAAACTGGAAATGTTTGCATATAAAGAGACTAGACTGTTTTTTCTTCTTATATTTATACCTTTTTATATTTATTATATTTACTATGCAAGTGATTTTTGTGTGAAATCATTTAACTATTAACTATTTATTTAATGTGTTAAATAAAACATCTTAAAATTGAGCCCTTTTAAAGAAAACAATATTGGACACATACCAGAGAACAATATCAGATATCAGCTGAAACTCAATGTTTCAGTATCAGCATCAGCCATATAATTACTTATATTTATTTTTATAGCACACCTAGGGTCCCTGGAGGACTAGCGGTCAGGCCACAGCGCTCTCACTGCTGCGGCCCGGGTTTGATTCCCGGCCAGGAAACCAACCTCAGCCACTGGGATTGCGTGCAACAGTGCGCTCACAGTGCTGGTCCCAAGCGTAGATAAAATTGGGGAGGGCTGCGTCAGGAAGGGCATCCGGAACAAAACTGTGCCAAATCAAATAAGCGGACCAATGATCTGCTGTGGCGACCCCTAACGGGAGCAGCAGAAAGAGGAACAACATTTTTATAGCACACCTGGCAAACTCAAGATTACTTTACAAAATCCAAGACAGAAATCAGAAATAGTTGGGGCAAAATTAAATAGAACAAATTAAAGCATTGTATAATAAATACGAACAGCAAATTTATTGTGGCACAAGACCACGGATAGCCTTAAAGCTTTTCTTTAATAAGGTTCTGGAGTTTAGCAGGGGGTTTAGCAGGACAACTAATAAAATAATCAAGATAGGAACTGATGAAGGGAAGAACTATTGTTTCTGCATCTTTGCTGAATAGATGAGTAGAAGGTGGAGTCTAGCAATATTGTGAGGGTTTAGGAAGGCAGTCTTTGGTTAGTGATCTGATAAGAGTTAACAAGTAGAACTCAACAACTATAGTCCTTCTTGTTACCAAATTTGTATGCCTGAAATACCCTTAAAATATACTCTAAACAGGAAGAAAGCTATTGACCAAAATCTATTTCATAAATAATTCCATATAAATCCAATAAAAATTCAGCCACTTGTTTTTGAGATATCGCACTAACGACAATCTCAGAAAACAATGTTTCCAGCACCAAGAGGTAGAGGCATGAAAATACCAAGAGTACAGGCAGCTTGAGAGCATTTAAACTGGACTCCATTAATGTCAGCAGGTAACAGGTCAGAATGGGCTGGTTGTTCTGTCTGGTTAATTTTCTTGAAGACAAAACAGTTATTACTCACATTCCTTTGACCTTGAGGAGATCTAGGTAATAGAGAGTTGAGGAAAAGGCATACTGGGGCTATAACTGATATAGCCATCAGTGTAACAGTAAAAACTGAGGCCATGATGGTGAATTATGTAACCAAGGAAGAGTTAAATGTAAATTATGAAGAAAAGAGGTCCAAGAAGAGATCCCAATGGGCTGCCTTGAGTGACCTGAACAGTGGGGGATTTGCTGTAGAATAGCAATGAAATGTTGTATGTCTGTAAAGTAGGACATAAACCAATGAGGGTGGTGCCAGTAATGCCAAAAGCTGAGAGGAGATGGTCAAAAGTAAAGGTCAAAGAGAAGAAGAGCCCAAGTGTCAGATGCAGCAAGATGGAATGTGTTAATGACCCGTGGATGATCAATCTCAGTGCTGAAGAGGGGAGAAAAAAGGCTAGAAATGTTCGAAAAGATAATTTGTTGCCTGCACTTGGGAGTCCATTGACTATTTCCACCAGTTTGGCAACAACATGTGGCTTCGAGATTAGCCGATGGTTATTTATATCAGCAGGATCTAAATCAGATTTCTTAAGAACTGGTGTGACTGCAGCCGTCTTCAGATGCAATCGCACAGAGCCCAAGGCAAGCAATGCATTAAGTGACATTAGACAAGAATTCTTTAAACAGAGCAATTCTGGCATGGTCAGAGACTGCATCACCTTTTAAGGTATTAATATTATGCCATTACTAAACACTGTAATAATAAAAATATTATATTATAATAAATAGGGCAGATGAAGAGACCAGTTTAAGTATGTGAGCATGACAGTGAGTACAAAAATTAACGTTTAAAATTAAAATGTAACCATTCAAGTATGGTCATGAAGTCATAAAACAAGGAATTGGACAGTATAAACATGTACAATATAATATTAACAGGGCAGAGGATAACACAGAGAGACAGAGTGGGTAGCCCACAGTAGTTAAGATCACAATCAGTGGGGTTAGCTTCACAATCTTGAGTACTATACTGTATATTCGCAAATGCAGGATCATAGTTTTTACATGACTGTGACCGACATCAGCAGGAACTCCACCCCTCGATATCAGATGACACTTTGAGCAGGTTCATCTGTAGGTAGTCATCGCCTCTTTGCCATGTTTCAATAAGAATCAACATATCCAAATAATTGTTGGGGATTATGTCAGTGTGGCTTCTTCAGTTACGGACAATTTAACAGAACAGAACACTCCGTCTTCTCACAGTAGGAGGGGTCTCTACGGAGAATTCAGAGACTGCCGAAGTTTATTCCAAGGTGCTTAAATAAAAAAAAGCAAACTAGTGAATTTCCAATCTATTGGACCAGACAGAAGGTGGTGGGCAACAAACAACAGCTTGAAACGAGTGTCTATAATTCCAATCTCCTTGCAAGAACCATAAATTACAGTTGTTAAAAAGGGGCTGAGAGTACAAAGAGTGCACTTGAACATTGTGACAATCTTGTAGCTTGCCAGTAACTTTGCACATGCACTCTGATACAGGTTAACTGTTTATCCAAAGCATGCATGGTTATAGACTAGAAAGCAGGCAGTGTAGTGCTCAAAGACTTGCCAAATAAAATGGCAGACACCTCACATACACTGCTAGAACACAGCGCCTAGTAACTACTGGTGCTGTGACAGATGGACCTAACAGAAGACTGATAGGGGAAAGACAAATAGCCACATAAAAACTGTCAAACTTAGCTAGAAAGAGTGGAGGCTCGATTACCATCCATGCTAAAAAGATGTACATCACATCAGGGACAGCCTGGCAGTAACTAGTGGACTGGCCTCTGAAAATAGCGACAGTGAGAAGAACTTAGGATATGCAAGTCCAAGAGTACTGGAGTCACTCAGTCACATCCAGGTCAGACATAGACAGGAAAGACTTGTGCTTTGTATTCAGGTATAGTGGATAGAAAGTGACAGTGGTGTCCTATTAAGATTTCATATAAAGTGCTGGTACTCTTCTAGAAGACCAGTCTTGTTAGACTAGACATAGTCTTCTGTGAAATTCTGGGATTTCTTTTGAATGAGAGCAATAAACTGAAAGAAAACAGCAGAAGTTCAAAGGCCCACTGCTTTCCAAATAAATAAATAAATAAGCTAAACAATGAGAACAAACAATTTGCATCTTCTTTTCCTATCTTCACTGAGATTTCTTTGGGATATAGTCAACGTTGAATTGAAAGTGATTAATATTATACTCATAATTACAGCAGGGGACACAGTCATCTAATTATACTTTTATTGCTGCTTCAACAGATCATCTGGAACAAACACTTCAGAATCTGACTGCTCTTGACACTAAAGACAAAAAAAAAATAGATATAAAGCATTTGATATTAAAAATTAACTAGACATCATGCTTATTATTATTGAATAGACAGTGCATTCACTGACAGTGGCAGCGCAAACAGTGATAACCTACAATCATGTCACAGAAACCTGAAAACTGCCTGAGCAGAAAATAAAACAAATAGATGGAGTAATATTAAACAGCAGAACCGAAAGAAATATGTATAAATTATGTCCTACAATTTAAATTAGACAAAATGCTGTAACACTGTATTCAAAGTGTCTGAGGTCAGCATCCTCCATGAGTGGAAAAACTGTACAATTAAGGTTTAAAAAAAAAAACCAAAAAAAAAAAAACCAGAAGAATACTTTTCAGCAACCACCATAATTGGACAAATCCCACTGAATAATCCCGCTTAAATCCAAAGTGAGTATTTTTAATGGCTAACAAGAGTGATTAAGCACACAGTAAAGAGAAAAACCTCATAGTTACACTCCAAAGCCTGTTCTGTAGTCATAAATAAATCATATGAAGTAAATAATTTAAATGCAGTTAGACCACAAAAAAACACAGCATTAAACGAATCCTCGGTTGGTTTATTATTTTGTGAATAGAATTTAGTCTGACTAAAGTAACTAATTAGGAATCAATACTGTAACAAAATGAAGGATGTGGCATTTCAAATGCCAATGAAACACTGATGGGAAGGTGGCGATGTGCAGAAATGCAACATTAGGGAATGAGAATAAAAATACAGAGCATAAAAAATGTCAAGACCAGGAAAAAGCTGTGCCTTAGAAATGTGTGGAAATGCCTGATAATGATTAAAAAAAAACACATCAACCAAACTTCTTTATAAATTACAGCACAAAAATATGATGTACTAAACCAGAACTGTATAAAAACATTTATAACATTTTATGTTAGTGGTGCGACTTAGCAACAACTATATGCTTTAAAAAAAAGAAAAAAAAAAGAAAAAGAAAAAAAACACACACACACACACACACACACACACATACACACACACACACACACACACACACACAGATCAGCCATAACATTAAAACCACTGAGAGGTGACGTGAATAACATTGATTATCTCATTACAATGGCACCTGTCAAGCCAGTAAACAGTCAGTTCTCAAAGTTGTTGTGTTGGAAGCATGAAAAATGGGCAAGCACAAGGATCTGAGTGACTCTGACAAGGGCCAAATTGTGACGACTAGACAACTGGGTCAGAACATCTCTGAAATGCAGGTCTTGTGGGGTGTTCCCAGTATGCAGTGGTTAGTACCTACTAAAATGGTCCAAGGAAGAAAAACCAGTGAACCAGCGAGAGGGTCCTTGGGTAAACTTGAGTCTTGGTATTCATGCAGAAGTTACTTTAGGGCCTTTCGCACCGCTTTAGTTCCAGAACTAAATGTACAGTACTAAAGTACTGGACGATTTGGCGCGAACTATTTCCCAGTACCATTTAAAGGGTTGCATTCGCACCGACAGTGGGCACTAGGAACTGATGTAAGCCGGTCGACAGCGAAGTCATTTGTGCGCGGCGTTCAACAACAGAAACAAAGGAGAACAACGTAAACAACCGGAGGATGGAGGACGCTGTGATCAGAGCTGTTCTCCATACTTGCGAAATAAGTCGACACTACAGTATGTTTACACTGCGTTTTAAATCATGGTGGGTGAGGGC
>CM074946.1:13909565-13928536 GCA_037577455.1 Pangasius macronema
CCCAACGAACCCAAAAGGGAATTAGATTTTTTAAATATCTTTAACGTTCAGGGTGAAGGTGCTGTTACCAAAACATTATGGGAAATCTCTTATGGTTACTTTCACTAAAGGTTGCTTTTAGGTACTATCTTTTGTAACTACAAACTTATGTTAACTTTCACATGTTCACTGACTCACAGAACGTCCAAACAGGTATATTTTTTTGTAACTACAAACTAGTGTTTTGGAAATACTTCCATAGTCTAAGGCAGTTTGCCAAAAGTTGCTTTTTATGTATGATTGTTATTATTATTATTATTATTATTATTATTATTGGTAGTAGTATACTACAAACTAGCGTTCTCGTAATGTTTTTGAGAAATTTGCGGGAATGTTTGCCACCCAGAAATGCTCAGGGGGACCGAGAACGTCGCAAGAGTCCCCTTGCAAGGGTGTTGCACGAGTCCCTGTGTAAGGACACTGTAATAGAGTAATAGAGGTCTGTTTGTCGCACATCAGGGAGTCATCTCTGCTGTTTGTTGCACCTATGGAATTCTTTGTTTTAATCTCTCTTCGTGGTTATATATCTGTTTCCCAACCACAAGGCAGCAGCATCTTTGTAAATGCACATATTCCCTCTAAGTGTCTAAGAAAATCTTCCTTTTTTATGTAACATGTAATGCAAATGATCAGTGTTGATTCAGCAACTATGCAGATTAGTCTATGGCATCATCTGGAGACATCTAGGAACTTTTTGAACTACATTCCCTTAAAAACAGGTTGACAACACTGGTAACTATCATATCTTAACACAGAAACCAAGAGAAACCATTTCTAGTTTATATATGTTTTTAAAATACAGTTAGCATGCTAACAAATTAAGAAATATCTTTTATTGGAAATCCAATTTAACTACTCCCAATTAAAATACCTTTGTTTTCGTCCTCTATGCCATTTCTTCATTAACAAATAGATGCCATGTTAGTTGATCAGAAAATTAATATTTGCTTTCATTGGTTGCATAACCTTGCAGCACGTCTGAATTGTAATTTACACAATACAACACAACAGTACATGCCCACAGAATACTGTAGTGTTTAACATTATCTTACCTGATACCTGAACAAATATTGTAATAAGTTCCTGTCTGCTGTTTCAGAAGGGTCACTCACTCCTGCAAGGTGATACTGGCCAACAGCATGTGCACTGTAATCTGAGGAAACCGTCCATGCATACACAATCGTAGACAGCTGAGTTACTTAATGTCTAAGAAAGCAGTGTTTAAGAAAGCAACACTTGGAGCGTAGTCTTTGCATACCTAATTTCTATGGACGACTAAGAGACAGGAAAGGAAAGAGTAAAATTAAGTCACGGAATTACCGCCGTAAAGTAGTTATTAATCAAAACAAGGAGGTGAAAGGCCCAAGAGACACATCATTTGGACCTCACATTAAAAATGAATCATGTTCACTTATTATTATTATTATTATTATTATTATTATTACACATGAATCACAACAGGAGAAAGGCAAAGATATTAACACCCTGTCATGGAAGGTGGCTGTAACTAGTCTTGTTATAGAGAAACCTTATAGAGACTTGTCCCAAAGCACCATATGTACTACTCTAAGCTGTGAATGAAGACAAATCCAATAATAAGGTGAGAAAAGAATATCCTAACTGCAGACATAAATTGCAGACATAAATAGTAAATCTCAATCACATCTATCCATAAATCATATTACACAAACATACCTACATTCATAATATGAAGACATGCCTCAATTCTCTTTCATGTGGCCCAATATTCTTATCTACCTGATATGAATTTTATCTGGAACGTACCCCTTAAACATAAAGGTACCTTTTTTTTTCAGTGTGTGTGTGCGTTATACGCTGATGAGCATATTTTATTTCACACACAGCTTACTGTACAACGTTGCTCATTTTGCTAAATTATCTGTCTTACCAAAGAAGAATACCTTTTCAAAAAGAAAATGTTTGGACTATTTGAAACTAGTTGGTGGTACATAGCTTCACTAAGGACAGCAGCTTCCCTGTGAGCTGTAAACTCAACTCTTTTTTTTTTAAACTTATATACACATTTCTAAATTGCCAGTAATCAAAGTAAACTGACACACCTCTGACTGTGACACTGGAGAGTGTGTGGTTAGCATATTTGAGCTTCCTTTCACATTAGAGATAACAATTTTATGTTGTTTATGTTGAAGGGGAGAGCTACAATTGTAACACACTTATTTTCTTAAATGACATTGTTAGCATAGTTTTCAGAGTTCATGCAAGCTGCTTCTGTTTGCAAAATTGTGAGAAAGCACTAGTGTGCAATGTGGTACTTAGAGAGTAGAGAAAGGTGGCAGCACTGAGACAGAAAGGATGCACAAACTATTTTCCATGTTCATGTGGATGAATTGCAATTGATGCACTGCCCAATAAGACTTTTTTATCTTAGAATTATGGTTAATTATGGTTATGGTTTTACCATGATTCATATGATATAACAAAAACACAAAATGGATGTATAAAGTTAATTTAAATCATAATTGTGTAACAATTCAAATTCTAAAAATCTTCCGGTTGTACAAACTCTACTCTAATGGTGACTTAAAAAAACACCAACAACAATGAGCTCACTTTATCTATGCCCACCACTGTATTTCTCATTGAAGGGAGAGTGTGAAGCTCATCGGAGTGGAACAGACTCAATAAACACCTCGGCTAATGAATAGCGTGTTGGCTGCAAGCTGCTTTGACGATGGTGCTTGTTGCTTTCGGAGGCAGTTCCTGGCAAGCACATTGTGGATTTCCCATAGGCCTTCCTGCTTCATATGCCAAGGTGCTCCCCCAAGAGCCTCAGCACACATGGTGAAATTAAATGGTTTTGAAGAATTCCAATCATTACATCAGAGCAGAGCATTTGTTCACTGGTGATGGGTAAAAACAGACAGAGTGAAAAGCAAGGAAGGCCAGTAAAGGGAAGAGGAATAAGAGCTAAAGCAAAACAAGCTGGATTGCTCATAAGAATTATTCAAGGAGAAATGGCACCTGGCCTAAGGGGAAATCAAAGCTGCCTTCAGCAGGATTGGTCTTGGCACAATACGGACACAGTCTTGTTTGATGTCCCCCTCCCATCTGTCTTGTATGTAGTCTTTTATCTCCCTCTAAAGTAATATAGTCCTCACTGCAATTCAATAATGGCCCAACCGAGCCTGTCACCCCATGTTTGCTGCTTATCTCACATGCTGGGCCCACACCACTGCAAGTGCTGTGTGTGTGTGTGTTTGTGTGTGCCATCCTGCAATGAAGAGTAGATGTGAAATAGAAGCAGATAAGTGAGCATGGAGAGTGTGTTCGTGTGCTATCCCAGCTGGGATCTAAATGGGGACTCAGTACTAGTGATTGGACCGTCTGTGTGTGCTGGTATGCCTCAGTACTGTGTGGACTTTATAAAGTGAACTCATATCCTAATTGGATAAAAGAGGCAGATAAACTCGAGCCTGATGCTGAAAGTCAAGCCTGACACATCCCTGGAAATGGGAGCAATTTAACTTGAGATTGACAGCTATGGTACACTTTGAGATTCTCTCACTGAAAAAAGAAGCCTTGACTGATACATAGAGTCATATAAGAACACCTTCTATCTCTTCATGTTCCCTCACTGTGTATTATATATTTTCACTTTTTACTTTCAGCTTTATTTTAAGAGGTTCCACAAAAATATGGCATTTACCATTTAGGAATTACAGCCTTTTAAGCAAAGTACTTCCATTTTCAGGGGCTCAAAGGTATTTGAACAATTGACAGACAAGAAGTTAATTGACCAGGTGTGGTCCATTCCCTCATTACTTCAAGACAAATGAAGCAGATAAAAGGTCTGGAGTTGATATCAGATTGAGTTGGCATTTGGCAGCTGTTCAACTGGAGCTACCAATATGAGGTCCAAGGAGATCTCAATGCAAGTGAAGTAGGCCATCATTAGGCTGAAAAAACAACATAAATCTATAAAAAAAACCTTACATGTGGCCAAAACAACAGTTGGGTACATTCTTAAAAAGAAAGAAAGCACTGGTGAGCTCAACAACATCGAAAGGCCTGGAAGACTGTGGAAGACAACTGAAGTGGATGATCGCAGAATCCTTTCCTTGGTGAAGAAAAACCCCTTAACAACATCAACAGAATCAAGAATACTCTGGAGAAGGTAGGCGTATCATTGTCAAAATCTACAATCAAGAGACACCTTCAAGAATGTAAATACAGAGGGTTTAAAACAAGGTGCAAACTACTGGTAACATTCAAGAACAGGAAAGTCAGATTAGACTTTGCCAGAAAACATCTAAAAAGCCTTCCATGTTCTCGAATAAGATTCTTTGGACTGATGAAACCAAGATTAACTTGTACCAGAATGATGGAAAGAGAAAAGTATGGCGAAAGAAAGGAACAGCTCATGATCCAAAGTATACCACATCATGTGTCAAACATGGTGGAGGNCAAGATGAATTCTGATGTGTATAGGGCTATACTCTCTGCTCACATTCAGCCAAATGCTACAAAACTGATAGGACGCCACTTCACAGTGCAGATCGATAATAACCCTAAACATATATCCCAAACCATTTAAGTGAAGCAAAAATACATTAAATCACCCTAAACCATGTAGGGAAATGTCTTATGGTCTGACTAGATTTTTTGTCCATAATTTCTGAATAATAAGATATTTTTGGTGCAAACACAACAAATATCATCCAAAGATCAGCATACCTACTGTGAAGCAAGGTGGTGCTAACATCATGCTTTGGGGCATTGCTTCTCTTCAGCTATGACAGGTGCTCTAATCAAGATAGAATGGATAATGACTAGCTTCAGATATCAAGAGATTTTGGCTGCTGTCCTCCATCAGAAAGCTGAAGATGAAGAATTTCATCTTTTAATATAATGATCCAAAGTACACCTCTACATCAATCAGTGAATGTTTTCAGAAAAGTGAGATAAGCGCAGACCTCAATCTAAATGAGAATTTATGAAATGACCCATAGAGAACCTATTAAATCAACCCTGAGACCTGAAGAGATCTTCTGGCAAAGAACTTCAACCTTCTGCAAAGAAGAGAGGGATAAAGTTGTGCAATAAAAGTGTGGTCTATAGTCCTTAAAGCCTGTATGCCATCACTGTGGTATCAAGACATTTTCCACAGTACAGGGACTTTCTTCAAACATAGCTTCAGGTTGTGCTGTTGCAATCCACTCAACCGCTCTGGCCAAGCCCTAATGATTCTGGGACAAATGTAGTCCAATCCTTCTCCTGAATAAAGTCTTTAGAGCTTTTCCCCTGTCTGATTGTCTTTGATTGTGATGGTATTCACACCGCCACACCACCGGATATCACATATTAATTCTAAATACTGATATGCAAGAAGTTGGTGGATTTTTCTTTTAAGGGCCTCACACCAGGAAATAGCAGCAGATGCACATAAAATAATTAATCAGTTGGACTTGAGTTTAAACAATGCAGGTGAAGCTGCTGGCCAAAGACCAAGATGACAGAAGCAAACAAAATGAAATAAAATAAATAACCAAAGGACACAGAGCTCCCACTGCTATAGGTAAAGAGAGATTACCCATGTGCTGATCTCAACCATGAACTCCTGTTACAGGGAGTTAAAGACTTAAAGAATTAAATGAATTAAAGACCGCTTTTAAAGACTGTAAACATGTTTTTAGCTGAAAAAGTGAATTACATAATCAAGATAATCTTGTTTTCAGTTTGAAAATAATCTTGTTTTAGAAAACAAGGAAAAGGTCACAAATGACACCACTAACATTATAGCCCACAGTTTTACCATCACATATGTCCCTCTAGGAAGCATATACAGCATATGACTGCATTTCATTTAACTCAAATATTTTACTTATCCCCTGCACCTCAGAGAAAGACACAAAATGTGGCAAAGGGCTTTTTAAGATCATGGAAATCAGCAGTTTCCATGTTTTCTTGCAGTAATGTGGAACCTGAATTCCACTGTAAGGGTTTACTTATACTGTACTATAGTGGGATGAGTTACACTCTGTACCAAAAAGCAAACATGAAAATGTGAATTTACCTGCTGACAGACACTTCACTGAGAGTAGGGCTTGGTGACCGTGACCCAATTTCCATAACAGAACTCTTCTCATTGGTGGCAATTTCCAACATCATAGAACCTGGGGGCTGGGTTGTGTTTTGGACTACTGTGTCATCAGCTGAAAGACAAAGGTCAAGCAGTTAAAAAAATATAATAATGTATAGTATATCATGTGTAAATGTGCTATCAACTCTTCAACAGTTATGCAAAAATTAAAAACAACAGATTTTTATCCGAGACCTACTCTGTTTCTGAAGGAGACATGTTTTCTATTGTTGGTTACCTCACATATACACGAGTATAAATTGGTTCTCTACATTATGTTACTTAGTGACAAGAAAACACCACTTCTTATGACATAACTTCACGAAGATTAGAAAGCCAATTCCCTCATTCAAATGGTTAGAGTATGTGGAAATGTAATGTATAGAATTGATTCACGTTAAAACAATTCTTTAGTTTTTTTTGACAAGGAAGGAATGACGCCACAAGCCAATGGGACTGAATGGTATAAGCCATTATCCACTTTTACTTATTATCCACTCCGTGACTACAGCTCCCGTTTTGGATAGAGGGCCTATCACTGACAGAACTAATGCAGTCCTTACCACTGTGACACAATGCCTCTGCTGATTTCCCTCCTTCCTGCTTGATTTGAGTTCTCCTGGAATTTTCCAAACGACCTCTGACCTGAGCAATTAAACGGGAAAACTCACCACTGTGCTGTTTCCCTAAGAAAGACATTGAGAGAAATTAGTGCGGTTAATATGGTCGTATGTACGATCCACACAAACTGAAATACACAATTAAGGGGTTTTACACAATGCCAGAACCAAAGTGTACACTGTTAGGTTCTAAACATTATTTAATAATAATTGAGCGCACAAAAAAAAACACATAAATCAGTGGGACAATAAAGACCATGTGTTGTACAAATATCCAAAGATAACACAACATGAGGAGCTGAAGGTTTAAACTCGGAGCAGACCTTGACTAGTGATCATGATGAATGCGATCTTGTATTTCCTTAACACATGGCGTTCATACATGCGAGTGTGATATGAATAAGTAGTGTTCTGCATTTGGAATTACTGGCACTGTATTAGAAAAAGCAAAAATCAAAACTGGACATCATGGTAAATTTATATAAACTATGAGGTTATTCACCAGATCTGAAGTTAATGGCCAACTGACCACGCAGACTATGAACAATCCTTGAATCCCCAAATGTTCCAGCTGAGGAACCTTACAATTATGCATCATCTCAGTTTCTATCTTTCCCTTCATAAAACCAAAATGGGGAAATGTCATGTGTCAGGCAAATCAAAGGTGCTGTCATATATACAGAAGGATCTTGTTGCCTGGATGGGGCTGGAAGAAGAGAAGCACGTAGAGTCATGCGCAAATGTCACATTGCCTGCACTGAAGACATGACACATCTCAGCTCCTGAGGTCTATAGCTTCACTATTTTCTTTTGTGCACTGCCTTATCACAAGACCACATAAAGTAATGTTATAAAATAACATATAACATTAAATATATATAAAATGTTATAAAGTAATATCCTGAGATTAGATTTGTTTGCTTTTAAAATTAATTGTCTCTAACAGCATGGATAACAGCTCGAGCTCCAAGCTGAATGGTTTATAATAATGTGCTCGTTTATAAATGTTATAATTTCTGTAGTAACAACTCACTCAGAGGGACATGCATGGTGGACTCTCCTCATAATCTAAGGCTAATAATAAAAAGATGATTTTCAGCTTTCAGATAAGACATTTATTTAACATTAATAGAAGAAATCTCAGGTGTCAGGGCTTTGTCAGGTTAGTACATTTTCCACAGAAGAGTCTTCAAGCTAGAGGGGTTTGTGTGTTCAGGTTCCTCAGTAATGTGACAACCTGCATTTTTTTTTGCTTCATTAACTTCAAAAAAGAGAGAGGGGGCACTGGTGATTGCTGCTGCAACAGAAGCGATAACTGGAACTAACAAGCCTCATAGCAAGAACAATAAATGGTGAAAAAGCAGGGAGTATCACTTATTAATAAATGATCAAATGTAATTGTTGGGAAATCACAGTGGTATAAAAGGAATAAAACACTTCGGAATGTGCTGGAATGTGCTCGCTTCACATCCCACCACCTCGGAGTGATTCTTTTCCTATAACAGCATGCCTCATCATGTTTTGATGAGTACTATAGCCTTACTGTAGCTCAGCGGTTCTCTGGTCTATTCCCGAGTCTGAAAGAACAATAAAATGTGCAGAGCTTGGGACTTCCATGACTGCAATCAAGGACCACTCACTGTTCTAGTGGCTGATAAAGACTAATAACAATGCTATGACCTACTAGCCTTAAAATGTGGAAAAACTGATGTAACGCATTTTAATGCCAGTGAATTTAAGTGTGAAAATCCTCACAGCTTGAACTTGACTGGTTCTGGAAGAAAGGCTTTTAGGCAGTCTGGAAAACGCCCTGTCAGCACAACATCTATTGGAAATGACTGTCAGTTTTCTGCAGTTTCTCTTCGCACTACCTTGCGTGGATGACCTTCAGTACAGCACATCTGCTCGGTATATCTGACGCCACTGATTCCAGTTTATTGTAGACACCAGATGCCTCAAGCACAGGGCAATGCAAAGCAGATTAAGAATGCTAATTTTTGGATATACATTTGCTTTAGTACGACATTGTGTACAGAGATGCTGTAATAAAATTTACGACCTTATGCTCAGTGAATAGTCAACAAAAGAATGAAATCAGATCAAAGACCAAAAAGACAACAACAAGCATTTAAGAAACATCTATAGTGTAGTGTTATGACTATTTAGTGTGCACTACTTCGTTACAATTTTTGAAACAAAGCCCTCACACATGACCTGTCCTCTTATGTGGGATGGGGAGCACTTTTAATACTCGCTTGATTTTGAAAAAGACAGGCACAGCTGTCAGTTAGCTATTCATAGCTGTACATCACAATAATGTACAAACAAAAGCAATCATGGATTTAGGCATGTGTGTACTCAAACCTCTAAACAGCAGTGAACATTCCCTGCTGACAACCGCTGTGTTTAATCTCCAGAGTAACGAGCAAAGACAGCACTTATTGCACAGAACACAAATGGGAGAAAAACCAAAGTGGGTTAATTCTTCTTCTTTTGGGAGGTGATTTCTTCTTTCCTAAGGCATGTCGAAAAGGTTCAACTGCTCTGAGGCTGGATCAGAAAATGTAGGTTTTTCTAAATGCAACACACATTGCAGCCAAAAAGTTTTAATGGTGATTAAAGCCATATCCAGCCCAAGGACAGATACTGAACACTGAAGGTTCAATTCAGGGAAAACATCAAGGCTTATAACAACTGCACATGACCCGTGAATACCTATTTGACTAAATAGTTTAACGTCCATGTTGTTTACAGTTCCGACTACACTCACACACAGGACACCATAAAGCACATTCAGATGTGCCTCAGTTCGCACCACTCTGTTTGACCAGCAAAGATGAGCTATGACTCACCGATAGCCTTAGCAAAGTCAGTGTGTTTGTGTTCGCGCCCTTCTCATTCACTCTCTAACTCGTGTTCCCATTCATCCTCTCTTCCACCAGGCCAGTGAGTGACTCATCATGCCTTTCACTGATTATTCAAGAAGTTATCTTGGCAGCTCTGCTATTTATAGAGACCCCCTGATGCTGCACATCAATATTTCAACATCCTTCCTAACATAATTCTCTTCCTGCAAGCTTGATTACATGTGGTAAATACTAACTAGACTTTTTTTTTACTGCAAAAAAATTTAATAAAATAAAACCCACATTACAAATGATCTTAAGCGATTTTATTTCTTTTTATTTACTTCAGGAAGGAGGGCATTAGCGTAAACTGCACAGAGAGCAGCCTTCGGCTTAAAGACCTGAGCCATGCTTTATATTTACAGCACTGTGAAGGGTGGAGTTTGATATGAAGCTCATTTCAAGGTTCTGTACACACACACTGACATGGTATATAGTACACCTAGAAGATCTGGGATTAAATACAGCCAGTCACACACACACACACACACACACACACACACACACACACTCTCTCTAGGCACTCAGAAGACTTATAGCATCTAGAATGAGATTTTCAATTTATTTATTGCCGCACTCTGTTAAAATGCCGGAGTGTGACGCATGCACGATATACGATATACTAACATCGCATCCTTTTGGAATGTGCAAGCTCTTCAGCATCTTGCCTTGTTAAATACTGCATTAGGGGATTTTTGCAAGGTGGTGTGCAAGATAGCAATATAATACATTAAACCTGTATTTTTTTTTTAACTTGACCTGGAAAAAAGCACGTTTCATGTCTAAGGTACAGAATGGAGAACTGTCCTGTAGACAAAAATAAATAAATAGCATATTAGAAAATACTTCTACAGGTGCTTTCACATTTCCCATGTTTAGTCTGTTTGAATTGGACCGTGGTCCATCGTGCTCAGCTGGGGAAAACCCACACTCGGGTTCAGTTCAGTCCGAACTTTGAATGCAGAGCAAAGAAGTGATTCGATCCTGAATCATCGCAAGTGCAGAAAGTGAACCAAAACATTGTGCGTATTTGGGCTGCACGAGACGTTTTCATATTGATGTGAGCTGATAAAACGGAGCTGCAGAAATGCAACGTGTTCTGGAGATTTGTCCCGACGAACGAAAAGAGAAAAGTAAAAGGTGGATGTGTCACAAAATATTTATATAAGTATCTAGTAATTTGTTGAGCGTTGGCTCCGTGTTCTCCTTGCTCATGTGATTTAGGATTTCTATGCCCACTGGGTAAAGCAATGTTTACCCTTTCTGATGCCGTATTTCTGACTAGCACTGAATAACACTGGCCCTGTGTGTGACTTTTCAGCCCTACATGCCCTCCAGCCAGCGATTTCCACTTTTTGGTTCCTTTAATTACATGCAATGAGAAAAGAACCCAAGCCAAATAGCAAATGAACCAAAAGTATCAAAGGTAGCAAATAGACTAATATGCATGAAAACATAATATCATGACTACAAGCCATTCCTACTCCCGTGTACGTTGCCCAGTCCCGTGTTTTATTTGCTCAGAATCGCAACAGACTAGAACAAAACGCTCTTTAACTCAAGGGCTAAGATAACATAACAATCAAAAGTCAAAAAGTTTCGGCTTTGAGCTGTAGTGTTTTTCCTTCTCATCACATGTAAAAGGTATTATTTGACTCTGGTTAGTGTCTGTTTTCTCAGTATGTTGAGCTGAGAGGTGATCGTGAGCTGTGTTGGCAGCAGAGGTATATGACTGCTCTGCTCTGTGGCTTATTTCGCTGGTTTTCCTCAGTGTTTCCACATACCTGTGTGTTCCTGATTCTGAAAAGTCAGTCCACGCTAATTAATCCGCCTAGTAAAAATAGTTCTACTGACAGGCAGACTGCACGGCTGATGTGTGTAATGTAGCAGGCGAAACACACTAATGAATAGTTAGAAATACTGCAGAAGTAGGAGAAAATAAAAACCTATTGCTCAGTGCTCAAGATAAGTGACTTAATTCTACCAAGCGTTTAAAAAAAAAAAAAAAAAAAGGTGGAAATGCTTTTATTTTAAAAGTAATTAACACTTAGATGTTAAAAACATGGCACAAACGTGTCTTTAAGTTCCTGACCTATGCATTTCTCTCCTATTTCCAATACATCTTTTGCATCTAAGACTTTAGAGAAGCCTTTGCCTAACAGACTGTGTGCTTTTAAGGAAGGAATAACAAGCCTGAGAATCGCAATACAGAATCAGTTGGCTAAAGTGGCTGTTTGCCTCGGCTTGTGGAGATTTTTCAGTTCTGCTTCTGATGGACCTGAGTGCAGCACTATTGAGAGACACTACTGACCATGATACACAAATGGCCAGGCTTGAAAACATGGTTAGTTTAGAAAGACTCGTTCTTTCTAGGTTTAGCTGATGAGACCAAACTGGGGAGAAAATGGGGGGAAAAGTCAGATTCCATAACAACACCTGAATCTGAGGTTCCTGGACAAACGTACTTGGTCTATTAATTTGCTTACAGTATAAAGAAATGACTTTCTGTGCATAAGAAAATGAACTAACTTACGGTAATCTGAGTGCAACTGATCGATTTCACTGACTGTGTGGTTTTTAGTGATGAGTATTGCCTACAAAGGAGGAAAAAAAGAGAAACATTAGCTTGTGGCTTTGAGCAGACTTTGACAGTTATAACACTGGACCAGCATGTATAACTGACACTTCACTGTGAGAAGAGGAAAGAGACGATGCACATACAGGTTTACTTTTACTCTCCAGCTGATTCCTCATCTTCTCATTGTTTTCAACCTCTCTAGCGATGTCCTCACCTGTCAGGATGAAAAAGGCACATTACATTAAGTACACGATAACTGATGCTGACATTCTACTGACCATACTGAGATTACAGTAATGTAAAAATGTTTTGACGTCGCCTAACTACAAGACGATATACTGATGCAGATATGCTCAAAAAAGAGAAAAGAAAAAAAAAAGAAGCCTCACTGGAAGTAGGGCTGGGCAATATGATGATATTAAAATATATCGAAATATCGAAATTGTGATAAATTGTGTCACAAAACACTTTCCTGAGATTGTGGGTGTCATGATATCTTTTTTATAATTTTTTAAATAAAGTTTTCTGCTGTCTGAATCTTTATAATTGTAAAATGTTAACTAATACTTTCTTTCTTTCTTTTTCAGTCTTACTTTTCGCACAAAACTATCACCTTAGGAAACCCACATCATGGCATGTGTACCCAAGAAACGTCTTGAAATATCATGATATACAGTATATGATATTTTTGTCATATCACCCACCCTTTACTGGAAATGAGTATGTGTGTCATTAAGTGTAATCAAATGAACTGGGCCACGGATGGGTCTTAAACCATGTGGTCTGTCTGCACATGGGCAAAGAAATGCAGTGAAGATGGCATGTTTCTTCAAACATTCATTTCTGAATTTTATCATTCCATAGTGTTCATTTCCAGTTATTCTTTCCCAAACACTAAAACAATTTCTGGCTTGGTCAGAGGAATCGGGTTTAGTTTGTGACTAGGAAAACAGGGCTATAGTTGTGAAGTGTGCACAAGACTCAACAGAAATGCTATGCTTTGTCTCCAAAAAAATGTCCTCAAGCTAGTAAGGGTCTAAGAATACTGTCAGGCTTTTAGGTGTTAAATGTAATAAATCTAAACCCTTGAACCTTAATCATTATAGCTAGCTATAAAATTAAAATTTTCTTAGAAACAAGGTGACCATACTAGCAAAAAAAGAGAATCTATTCTGCCTAAAGGAAGTCAAAACAAAGTTGGTAAGGGTACAACCTAGCTGACAGTGGCTATTACCAGATTCATTGCCCTCCCCGGAGTGACTAACTGCACAACTATAAATTTATAGTGACTGACAATAAATTTCCCTCCATCACTTCTAGCCTGTTTATTACTCTACATTTAACACAACCTGAACACACACACTGCTTATGTACAAACCTTTTTCCTCACATGTTCATTCAAGAACATTCATTTAAATCAGCACAAAGAATAGATAGTAACTGTCCTACTTTTTTTCTCAGTAACCTAAAGAGATGTAAATATGACGCCTATACAGGTTCCTCTCAGTAACCAAACACCGGAATAAACACCGCAAAATGCGTCTCAAGAGAAAATACGTTTGGCAAATAAGGAGACAAGAAAACCACTGCAGGTTATATTTATATTTTATATAAAGTACTTTCTGATCTTATTTACTAGGCTTAAAAAAGTGGAGTGACTGACACTTTTCCAGTTGATTTAGTCAGTCAGCTCTTATTGAATGACGAAGACGTACTTGATCGGGGGTTGAATGCGTCACACTGTGCGTTGTAGAGGTGTATGAACTCCTGGTGCCGTCGGACGAGCTGCTCTCTGGAGCCTTGTGTGGACAGATGGCACTCTCTCAGTCTTCTCTTTAGCTCCACCATTGTCAGCAGGGCGTACACCACCTTAGTCATTGGCCTGCGCTTCCGAGAGCTGACGATGTACACAAGAGCACAAAAAAATTGCCAATTTCAAAACAAAACAAGTGCTGGGATTTAAACAAAGCTCTTAAGAATAATGCTAAACCAAAAAGATATCTACTGCACAAGGCAAAGCCAAGCTTTCCCAATAAGATGCAACGTGACTTTAACTCCATTAAGTCACTCATCAAAACCCATTTAGGCTCACAGCCCAAAAAACACCACGCATTAACATTAAAAAAAAAGCCATGCATCATGTTTCCATCCATCTGCCATCAATCTCTCTGTCTGTGTGCATGTGGAGCGGTGGGATGCGCTTAAGGCCATCAGAATGCTGAAGCACAACCACATTCATCAATCCTTCCATGAAATTCTGCCGCAAAGCCAATCAGACCGACCTCGGTTGCCAGGGCGGAGAATAATTGGGCTGCATAGAAACACATTCACATAAACAAAATCTTCGCAACGATCGTCTTTTATGATTCTGAGGGCAAGTTTTTTGCCTTGGCATGAGGAGAAGAAATAAATAAATGGTTTAAAGTTGGGATTTAGCCACAATGCTGATGGAAGCAGAATTCCAGGGAGATAAAAATGTGCTAACCAAAAATGTAGCTGTGTTCGCTGATGAAAGAAACACACTCGAAAACAGATTTGATTCATAAGTCAGACATTTTTCATTATCACCAGACCCATCTGAAAAGTCAACAGAAACTGTTTTTTTATTTTTATTTTCCTTCCCCATTATACAGCAAGCACACTTTATAATCTGAGTAATGATGTATGACTATATGTCTCTCCCATCAATGCAGAGTTTCTCACATTACAAACACTGTCAATAAAACACTTTGGTGGGCTAGGGCTAAAAAGTGGACATCATCTACACGGTGGTTTTCAGCGCTGTTCTCTACAGCAGTGAGCAATCTGTGGAGGGCAAAGCAGCAGTGTGTGCGTATTGCATCTTCAGACATACAGATGAGTAACAGCGTTTTTCACATCACCTGCCAAGATGTTAGACGGTGTAAAAAGCACCTTCTTATTGCATTAGTTTAAGACAACCTTGTGCACTCACTTGGGCTCTATAAATGAAGAACAGGAAAAGCCTAGCTGGTCAGACCTAAGGGGAAGATGATAATATATTTTGTAAGACACAATAAAACTCTTCTTATACAACGCTATACAAAGCATTATGTAGGCCTATGCAGAAATTCTGTCCTGTATATATTCCGTATGCTGCCAGTNATTCACCACCACAAACCTTATTTTAAAATGTGACATTTTTCATAAACCAGGAATGCAATACAGCTGCTGTATTTTACAAATCTACCTCATGGGTGTGGCAGAAAGGCACTGCCACACATAACCAAAGACACAGGAATTCTGTAGTTTTACAGATCGCTCTTCCATCCTACAGGAAGATTATATGACCAGTAATAACAATAATGAAAGGCTTGTAATTCCTTTTACGCATAAAGCGTGTAACTCTGCTGTTACGTGCAAGGTTACGGTACATTCAGCTTACAGTAATAATATAACTTCAAACCTTCTCAGGCTATCCTTCTTCTCCCCTCTGGTCAGACATGTATCCAGATGTTTATTAATGTGTTGCTGAGACACTTCCACTTCACACACTGGACACGCCACTGTAACACAAAGCCAAAGCAGAAACACAAATTTGGTAACATTTTTTTGTATTACAAAAGCTTACAAATAATGCAAGTCATTGTGTTTTCGTAGCAAACAGAAATGGAAAGAGACTCGAGACTCAATTCTATTGTAATTACAGAACCCAAAGGCCGACTTATAAGCACACAAGTTCGGCAGCTTCACCAGCCGAGCAGACACAAACAAACAAGAAATGATAAGAGGAGAGTAATAAGGAACATTAATGAAGCGGAATGAGTCAGCATGTGCGATTCGCACACTCAAGGAAAGGTGGAACAAACACCTTCAGACATCAGGCATCAGACGGAGTGTAAAATCTGTGCCTGAGCCCATTAAACTGATTAAATATTACCTGTATTTCTTTGTTGTTTCTGATTGATATCATTTGTTGCTGTAGAGATTTTATATACCCTTGACTGTTCTATTCTTTGACTTTGATTATTTCTATCCAGAGAAATCATTTCATTTCAGCAAAAGGCTTTGAGGACCACTTGACCCAAAACGCAGCAGTTCTGAGCCCTCGCAGCCGAGGCGAAGCGCCCACGGATCAGTTCATATCCTCCAGATATGAAAGGCACTTTCCAGAATGTAAATGAAGAAGTAAACTTAAGTAAACCTTCAAAAGGTAGCATCAGGTAAAGGCATCATTCAAATTCAAATCTCGTCAGCACAATACCAACATTTAAGGCAGCTGAGAAACCTTTTCTTCTCAGAACTTCACAGGGTAATTAGATATAGAAGTATTCCTATGCATAATAAGCTGTTAGAGCTGCATGCGGCCAACAAGAAGAAAAAGTAATTACAGAGGCTTCTGAAGGACCACAACAATATAAAGTCTCTACTGAAAATTACATAAACTACCTCACAGTATTTCAAGGATGTACCAAAACTTTAAACAACAAAAAAGTGCTAAGCAATTTATGAATCAAAGAAAGGTATGCATTTAAAGTAACGTGTGTATTTTCAACAATCTGTGCTATATTATTTACATCTTCTCTGCCAAGTAGACTTAGTTACTGTATAACAGTTTTGTAGGCATAGTGCTGACTATATATATATATATATATCCATCCATTTCCATATATAACAATCAATGAGCTGATTTCGCTAGAGGAAACTAGACTCCCTAGATAAGTCAATTCGGCAGCAGATATAGCTCTCTGTATTTACTGGGGAATGAAGACTTGTGTTTCTTAGCAGAGCATTTATCAAATGAGTAAGCCCTGCCCCGCCCCGCCCTGCTAGCTTGCATGCACCTATGGCACACTCCACGCTAGCTGTGCCAGCCACCCTGAAGATGGCTATGGCTCAAGAAGCATTGGATAAACGTTATGCAACCCACATCGGCAAATGTACTCTTCGGCAATAGGGTTTGCTATGCCACTTGGACACATGTGCCCACTCCCTATAGTGGTTCTCTCTGAAAGTGCCAAAATGCACAACGAGACAGAACTCCCAGGTATAGGACTGATGAGCAGGTTTGTATTGTACACAGAACACCTACACTGATAGAGGGGAATTACATTCTCCTCGACACTGACATCATGGTGCATTACTAAGTCCAACCCCTAAACTAAAAGATCAGAACAATACAGTGAAAGGCAATGTTTTCCTTACATTTTTCATGGAAATCTCTTTGGATGCTCTTTTTTTATTTATTCATTGCTGCTGTTCTCATACAGGTTTAAAAATCCTCATTTTCACCATAATATTGTTTCAGTAATCATGCGAAAATGTCAAGTCTTAACACTACTACTGCCAAGTATCATTCGGACTTCCTTACAAACACCAAGCTCCTTCTCAAATTATTTAATGTCACATTTTAAATTGCATTTTAGTGGAATGCTTTCACACTTGGGTATAAACCTGAAATATTTTTCTTTGTTTGATTTTGTTCCCAGCTGTCTACAGAATAAAGTGATGCAAGTGTTACGAACATGAGTAAATAAAAACAGCATGGATATGGGTGTGCATCACCTCTGGCCACAGGTTTAATATCCTGCGATGTGGAGGGAAATGCAGGCATGTCCAGCTTCTCTTCTTTCACTACTGTGGTCACAGTCATTGCACTCTCTGGGAGGAGGGCTCCCTGCACACACACATCCATGGGCTCCTGTTTCACTGGGTGCAGACCCTTAGAGCCAGACTGTGCTCCTATGGAAGAGTTGATTGGGGCTCGTTTCTGGAAGAAGTGAGTCAGAGGAGTGCCCTCTTTTTTAAGGGCTTTCTGCCTCGCCGCTTTTCCTCCAACAGCCATTGTCGGGGTCTTGGGAGAGATCGGAGGTGACTCAAAATTTGTCTGAGACAGCTGTTGCCTGGAGACACAACAGAGAGAAACACAGCAAGTTAGGTTAATCAGAAAAAGCTGACGCCTATCAAAACACACATCACAAAAGACACAAAAACACTTTGGAACACACTGAAAACAAAAAGGTGAAAGGAAACCGTGTACACAGAAAGCATCTATACACATTTATAAAACTGGTGCGCTGGGGAGTGGGTAAATGTGATGTGTGAGGAACTGACACTAACTGACACTAATGAAAGAGCAAAAGCACTAGATGACTACTCTTTACATGCAGAAAGCAAATAATCAGGTTAGGTATTTGCAAGAATATTTCGTTGCTATAAAGCAGACACATCGAGTGGTGCAGTGCTCTGCACTCTTATTACACTCTTCCATAGGCACCTACAAAAATAAATAAAGAAGGCATTGGCATCCTTAAGTGGATATAATAGCACATCCTGGCTTGTGTCAGTGTCAGTCTGGATGGTATGGAACTTTAATTTAATTTAGATGTGACCCACATGTATCAATACCATGATTTCACATTTGGATATAATGGACGAGCTTTTCTGTATTGTTCAGTCCGAGTTAGAGCCGTGTGATGTGGCAATACATATCGTAGGACAAGAGAAAAATGTCTATTGATAGATATTTTCCCATATTGTCTGTATCGCCAATGTTGCAAAAGCCACATTTTGGCAGCCGATTTACATCACTACGGCTAGTGCTAGGAGCTACTAGAGGTATAAAAAAAAGCATAAAAAAAGCGTGCGACAGAGCGAAACTCCCTGCAACACTCAGAGAAGCATCCGCCCACAGAGACACAGAGAAGCATCCGCCCACAGAGACACAGAGAAGCATCCGCCCACAGAGA
>CM074946.1:13933686-13943838 GCA_037577455.1 Pangasius macronema
CCTCTGTAGGTTGATAATTTTCATTTCCTTCAAACGATGTGGCATCCTTTCGTTCCTAACACATTACCCAGTCCATATGAGTATAGATATCCAGCATGATATATTTCCCCATTGAGGTCTGATGTGTTTTCAAAGTGTTCCTTAAATTTTTTTGACCATTGTATTTGTACGTCAGGGGAACCTTAAGTTTGGAGTTCTTAAAGGACACCCCACCTATATCAGAATTCACTACTCGCGGGAAGTCCAGCTACGACGTGAACCAATCGCCTGGGCACACAAATTTCAGGAGTGTGGAATGAGTGAGTATTCTGAATTTGTACATTCTTAGGTATTTGGTCAGTGCACATAAAGCTAATATGGGATGGAGGGCCTGAGACCCTTTCTTTGTAGCAAGTAAGAATCTCAAGTAAAAGCCACTTTGGCTTTGTTCAGGTAGAACCACAAGGGGCAGGTGGCAAACTGTAGGGGGGGGGCAGGCGGCAAACTCCAATCTGTACCTGAACTGTATTGTTCTCAATACCCAATGGGTGTTACACGTGCGTGCGGTAAACAAGTAAACGTCGTAAGACCGCGGTAGGTCACGTATTCAACACTCGTTTAAAATAAGTCTGTGCTACGCAAAGGTGCGCATCAAGCTGATCACCCAAAGATAGTGTCACCGTGATGGGCACCTCCACAGGAATGGATACCTGTGGGGTGGCAGCCAGAGCAGGGCTAGCTGACATGAGGAGAACCTGCCGTGACAGGCTAGCTTGGCTTGCTAGTCTGCGATGAAAGCTCTTCATGGTGAAGCATGCACAGTGCTCACACGATCCGGGACTATCGATCGCCGGGTGGGCATGTGTCAGCCCAAGATATGCAGAGCAGACCTGGTGTGTGTCCTTGCATGAAATCTTATTCCCACATGAGCAAATACGTGAAGAGAACTGTCCTGTGATGATTCCAGGACTCTTATTCTCAATATGCTCATACTGAACACCATTTCAACACACACAGTATTGTTCGCCTTTGCTCTTCACGTGTATATTGTAATGATTTATAATCGTACTATGCAGTATCCAGGATTCTGTTTCCTCTCTAGGGTTCTTCCTTGTGTCAGCTTAGAGTGTTTTTCGAAGTGAAGTGACTTTGTGGCCAAGTATGGTGACCCATACTCGGAATTTGTGCTCTGCATTTAACCCGTCCAACACGTGTGTGTGTCATCACTTGTGTGTGACACACACACACACACACACACACACACACACACACACACACACACACACACACACTGTGAACACACACCCGGAGCAGTGCTATTGTAGCATTTGGCTTGCTTATTAGGAATCTAAATCATCAGCTGCTTTGTTACAATTGCTGTTATTAAAATCACAATGCAAATAAAGCTAATTGAATTTAATTAAGTTTTGTTGACCATAGAATAGAATGATGACTGTAGATGAATGAATGAAATAATGTAGGTCAGGGTTATTGCCTCATTAAATTTCCCCTGGATCAAACAAACTAAACAATGTCAATTGAGCTAATTACAAGACCTTCAGTCAGAGTTAGTCTGAGTGAAAACAGAGTGCGAGTCTAAAATGTGCGAGTCTAAAATGAAGTTTATAAGTGTCTGTCATTTTCTCTCTCTCCCTCCCATCACTCCTTTTTCTGCTCTCTCTGGGTCTCAAATGGGATCAGATGTATTTTTAAAAGGCCAAAAACCAATGCACAAAAGATCTAATGGTGCATTGTGGGTACACGTAAACTCCACAAGTCACTGTAATTACACTGTACATTCAGTTCTGTTTGTGTACAACTGTAGTAAATGGCAGGCATACAATGTCACGCATACAATTTCCTGAACGTACACTACAAAAACAAACTACAGTAGTGATTAATGACATAAAAACATACCATTCCCACTGTTATAACTTGTAGGCTCTCCACAAACACTTACCAGGAAGTACTCTGTAGTACTGGATAAAAAACATCTAATATACGTAAAACTGTGTCTGACTTAATTCATACATAATAAATCTAAATCGAGTCAGTATTTTATACTTTCAGAATCAACTAAAACCCATGACTGTCACTGTAATAAATAAAAAGAAATATTAAATCATACTGCACACTGCAACCCAAGCATAATTTTAGAAAATTTGCAAATAATCAGCAAAGATTTCATTAACAAAGAAACTCAGCTTTTAAACCAAGACAAAACAGAGCTTTTCACTTTATACACACTGCCGTGTTTGGGAGCTCACTGATCACTCACAAGCTGTGGGAGAAAGAGGAGAGAGCAGACAGGTCAAGAGCAATGGCAGATCAGAAAGAAAATCAATACTCAGGCCAGGCGCCTAATTGCATTCCCTGAGTCCCCTTGGGCCCGATTTAGCTCACTGATGGGTAGAAATGTAAATATGCAACACCTATTTGTCATGAACAAATGTTTGTGCACCCACTGCATGATGGGATATTTTTTGGTTAACCAAGAATGGAAAAAAAACCCTGAAAATTTAAGAATAAATAATGCAGAGATCTCTAAACTCCCTATATGCATCTGGAGAATCAGTGCAGACTAACAATAAGGAGAACTGAACTGAAAGTAATAATAATGCATGTGCCTGTATGACACTGGACAAGCTGGAAAAGTTCTGGGTCTCTCTCTGGATGGATGAGTCCGTGTGCAAAAGAGAAGGCTCATGTTTGGCAAAGAGCCAACACAGACTACCACCATTAAAATCGTATCCCTGCTGTCAAGCACTGTAGACTGAGTGTTCATACATGTGGCTGTTTTTCTTAATCTGGCCTTGGACTACATGACAGAGAAATTCTGAGAAATATGTTTTTTTTTAAATCCTAGGAAGAATGTCAGTCCATCAGTTTGAAAAGTTTAACTGGGCACAAAGCAGGGGTTTGAACTAGGTTTGAGAGATATTGATTTTTCATTCTGCTTGCAGTTTATGTCTTTTAAAAGAAAATCAGATTAACAGTTTAATCAGCTAGAAGCCAATAAAACCTCAGACACAAAAATGACCTAAAAGCTTTTGCTGCCATGACTGCCATCACGCAATCGGTTTATATCAAAACTGAGACATCACGTTATTGCGACGTCAGTTTGCTTCAACAATAAAATAATTAAATCTTAAAACAGGCTCTAATACGAGCAAAATATGTGCTCTAATACCTTAAATAATAAAAATAAACCTAAATAATTGGATAGTGCACAGTTTGTATATAAAATTACCTATGCAATATCTGTCCCCCCACCCCCCCTTTTGTACAACCAAAGATTGTCCACACTATAGGCCAGATCTGAATGTTTGTTGTGGTAGGTGGTGGAGAAACTGTGTTTTAGGTAGTGGTTAATGCACAAATAAAAGGTTGAAGCAAAACATTGTGAAATTTTATTGTGTTTAAGGATGCAGTGTCAGATAGACCCCAAAACACAACTGGGTTAGATTCATTCTGTTTCCATTAAGTTAAAGTTCTCTGCTGTAACGTAAAGCTGGTTTGGTCTATCGATGCACCACCACACCGGGGGATGAAACAGTTTGTGTTTAGTGTATGTTGAATTTCCTCACAGATGATTGGTACACACTTTTGTGAAAATCCTATTTCAGCCACAACTCCTCTCCTCAATAGATAGTGATGTCATTGGTTTATAATTTTCATTTTCATATGGGGTCAAAACATGATTGCAGTGCATACTGCAACAAGCTAAAGCTAAATGCAAAACTAACAGAAAAGCATTAATTTTTATCACTTTAAGTGATAAGTTTAACAGAAAAACATGTAGTAATATAATGCAGTTCACATCATACTGTATATTGTGCCAACAACTGGTTATACCAGGCAACTGTGCTCATTTTATTACTGTTACAGGAGAAGCCACAAGTTGAATCACTGAAAAGGATTAAATTACTTAGGCTAAATAACATTTGTTAAATAGTGCAGTTTAATATCTCCCAAATTATAGTGATAAACTGACAATTTATTATGATTGCTCAGATTAGTCTGACAACAGATGAAGATAATTCCATTTAACTCGCACCAAGCTGACGTGAGGTAGCTGTAACATTATTGCCAATTCATACACACAAGGATTGAACATGCAGGATATTACACAAATTTACCTGCGGCTTTCTCACGTTCAGTGAGAAACAGTCAGCCAGTCAGCCAATCATATGGCAGCAGTACAACGCAGAAAATCATGCAGATACAGCTCAAGTGCTTCAGTTAATGCTCGCATCATACATCAGAATGGGGGGAAAATGTGATCTCTGGAACTTTGAGCAGTGATCCAGTGAGCAGCAGTTCTGCAGGTGAAAATGCCTTGTTGATTAGTGACGTCAAAGGAGACTGGTCATGACTGGTTCAAGCGCAGCATGTTAAACTTGGTGTGGTGGATGGGCTACAACAGCAGAGTTGCTCTCCTGTCAGTCACTAACAGGAATATGAAATTACAGTGGGCACAGACTCACTGAAATGAGCCTGGAAAAGAATTCTGATGTTGAAGTGAAGCTTAACTCTTGACCTGTATCTGCATGATTTTACAGATGTTCCTAATAAAGTGGTCAGTGAGTGCATATACAAGTCCAACCTTCAGAACATTCCACACCATCAGCCAAATCAATTCTCTGAACACACACACACACACACACACACACACACACATACACACCAAAAGAGGATTACATGTATTGCCTGTAAGGTCCTTGATGAACTTTGTCTTTCGCATCGACAGGCAACAACAGGAAATTAAGAATCTGAAAGCAACACAGATGTCTAAGCCACTTCTCTTCCTAGACTGATGGCCATCTCTTATTCCAGCCTGTTGTAAATTATCCCCTCACAGACCAGACAGCATTGAGAAGACTGATGTCTGCTACTGACCAGGACTCAAAACACAATGTTTGGGGAAGTCAGTGTTTTCATTAGTAACCCCACTTATATGAAGAAAAGGTATTGATTTCTCATCAGTCATTGTTGCCTCGTGTTCTCCATCACCACAACACATTTCCGTTACATCAGTCTTACACGTAGAGGTTATGTTTGAGATCAACATATTTTTGCAGGACTTGAAAAATAAGGTGTGAGGAAAGAGGGTCTCACATTAAATCAGTTTTTACATAATTCATGTCCACATTCTCACACATCTAAACGATCAGAAAGACCACGGTTTGTAGCCCTCATGAGTGTGAGTGTGTTACACTATGGGTCACTGATCTTATAATTGTCTCACACTTTTTCTGGTGGAAACACTGGCCCTGGACAGACTTGGTGTTATTATCCTTCTTGGATGATCTTTTCAGAAGTGGACACCCGAGGCAAATAGCCATTCAAAGCTGGTATTTTCATGTCTCTCGAATGCATCTCCACTGACTACATGCGATTGTGTTTCATCAGTAGCAGGGGGCCAAATCTGCCAAAAGCAACCAGCTGTCATTTCAAAAGCATAATACTAGCCAACAGCAGAACTCAAAGGAAGTGTTTATACTCAGTCACTGGACAGTGTTTTCTAATTAAACCATCAGGTGGTCAGGCTGGCCCAAAACCTTTACTGATACTGGCATCTGGCTGCTCGGGTAGTCTGCTTTGTGCTAATCACACTCCATGTGCTTTAAAAAAAAAAAAAAAAAAAAAAAGATATCACACAGAACCACATAAATGAAAAGAGAGGAAAGTAACTCTGAATTCTGAACTCCGAATTCTGCCTCACATGTAGGTAACTTTAGATAAAATTAATGAATGAATGAAAGAATGACTATAAATGTAAACTACTTATCTCTCCATACTTTTCATAGAATAATGGCATTTCTATAATTACCTCTCGGTAAAACTCGCATGAAAAGGTGTTTTTACAGCCTTCTGATTTTGTACAAGTCAACATACACAAACCCCCTGATTAAGCAGCACCATCAAAATGGATCACACTAATATACACATCAACCATAACATTAAAACCACTGAGAGGTGACATGAATAACATGGATTATCTCGCTATAATGGCACCTGTCAAAGAGTGGGATACATTAGGCAGCAAGTGAACAGTCAGTTCTCAAAGTTGATGTGTTGGAAGCTGTAAAAATAGCCAAGCATAAGCATTGGGGCGACTTTGATAAGAGCCAAATTGTGATAGCTAGACAACTGGGTCAGAGCATCTCCAAAACGGCAGGTCTTGTGGGGTGTTCCTGATAATGCAGTGGTTAGTACCTCCCAAAAGTGGTCCAAGGAAGGACCACCAGTGTACCAGCAACAGGGGAATGGGGTCCCCAAGGCTCATTGATGCACGTGTGGAGCAAAAACCCAATCTAGCTGTGATAGAAAGGTGTCACAACACAGTGCATCACAGCTTTTTGTGTATGGGGCTACATAGCCACAGACCAGTCAGAGTGCCCATGCTGACACCTGTCCCTGTCCAGGATAATGTGCCCTGACACTCTGCAAAAAATTGATCAGGAATGGTTTGAGGAATAAAGGATCTGCTGCTAATGTCTTGGTGCCAGATACCACAGCAAACCTTCAGAGGTCTTGGGGAGCCCATGCTGTGATGGGTCAGCGCTGTTTTGGCATCACAAGAGGGATCTACACAATATTAGGCAGGTGGTTTTAATGTTATGGTTGATCCATGTAAATAAAATCTGAATTCAACTACAAAATTAAATCTCCCGTTCCATGACAGTGTAGAAATAGTCCAGTTCATCTGAACCCAATATAGAGCTGTGAGTTCTAAACTAAAGACACACAAATGTTGTACAGTGCTAAAACACACTGCTATTTCTATGACCTTGAAAGGTGAGTTTGCAGCAGACAGGACTTGCAAAGGCTGAGAACATTCTGTTCAAGTCTAACCTGAGCCACACACCCTAGTACTAAATCTGAACACGACATAATTCTCGGACTTGGACTGGTGGTCGTGTCTGTGGTTATTGTGGTTTAAGGATTATTTTTGTGGTAAGGTTTACTACCAAGGACATAATATAAGCCATCACCTGATCATCAAACAAAAAAATCAAAATTAACAATTATCAGCTATATTCACCTTAAAGTGATCCAAAATTCATTTTAAATTTCATAAAGTCCTTAAAACAAACTGCAAATGCAATGTCTGATCCCAACCAACACCGATGTAAACAGCCATCTCTGTGGATTAACAAGGTGTACCGTGCTCTATTCAAGCTGCTGGTGGATTCACCTGGAAAAGCAAGTTAAATCTAACTATTATCCTACACATAATAATGGAATAAATGCTGATGTAAGAAAAAGCAGGTGGGGGGAACCCATGGGGATATGAGGAGAAGCTGCACAGACACTCAGCACAGACAGTAACCAAGCTCTTAGTACTCTAGATCACGTGTCAAACACAAGGCCCACGTGCCAAAGTCTGTCCTCGCCCTTGTTTCGTTTGGCCCCTGTCAACTTGGAAAAAATAATGCCAAACAGCCCATAGTTCAGTACTGCTCAACATTTTCACAGATCTGTAGCATAGCCATCCAGTGGATAGTTACCATAAACTGCTCACTCCCCCCAAAAAAAAAAAAAAAAAAAAAAAAAAATTATGGCTGCTTTTGGTCCAAAGAATATAAACTAAGTTTAAATTAAATAATGTGCTTACAAAGTGTGTGTGCATTACACTTAAACAACTGTGCTGAAAAAAAATTAGAGAAAGCAATATTTCAAATTTACACAGCTCATTTAAGTTAAATGAATGAATAACAGCTGCGCTGAATAAACCAACAGTACGACATGTTGGTCAATAGGCGGAGCTAAATTTGCACATGCGCGAATGGAAAGCTCATGCTTTAGCTCTCTTCAGATCAAGGCTATTTTGTGTGAATCAAATCTCACAAAAATCACTGTGCAAACAGAGACACATGCAAATTTTTATCATTACCTGGACACGCAGGTGAGATATTTTCAATCCTTATCCATTAATTTTGTGGCTGTCAGTAGATTAGAATATTAATCGTGGATAAGAATACATAAGTTACATTGGTGTTTTTTTGCTCTTATGTTATATTTTATGTGATATGTTGAACTTTGATGATAAATTCCCCCGTACAAAGACGGCAAATGACTAGTTTTGTTAAATTGCTAGTTAAGAAGAGTTTCTCCATTTACTGATAAACGGGATTGTTGTGTGCAAATAAAGCAGTTTTATCAAATTTTAGCAACTATTAATTTAATGACTGGATAAAATAATGGCGTTGAGCATTTATATTTAATATCAAATGTTAACTCTCCAACTTTGCAGCACCAACTAGCATATCTGGCAATAAACACATCTGACACTTGAATAAGATGGCATCTTGCTAACTAATGTAAGCTGGGTGGTTACGTCATTCATCATAATTTTGTTAAAGTTTAGTAGTTGGCAGTCTGAGAAGGTTTGTTGTTGTTATTATTATTATTATTATTATTATTATTATTCATTGGTGTAGCTAACTCACATCTTCATTTTTTTTTTCCTAACGGTTTTAAAGTCTTGCCTTACATGTGGCTGTGCAGAGGCTGTGGATCTTCACAGATATCCAGATCAGAGCTTTTAAAACACTTCAGGTTGGTACATGGAGACTATGGCTGCAGACACACATAGCCATGTGCATATTCATACTGTCCATGCACTTTTAAAACTTGGAATGAGCTGCGGTCCCACTTATGCTGATCACGTGGCAATGATCGGCAACCTGAAATAATAGCAAAATTCTAGCGAAGGGACAGTCATAAGTCGTCATGTTTGTGCCGTCACTGACATTCAATCAGTCCCAATCTAAACAACCCCTTGCGCAGTCAAGAGACAGTAAGTTGTATGTTTAAGGACTGCTCATTTAAAACAAATGTGTATGGCACATTCAAATCACACAAGAGCCAAAAACAGTCACTGTTAGTTGACAGATTTTAAAGAGGGAATAATGAAAATGGACAGTTCACAAGAGTTAAGTGGAATTTCTGTTGACACTCTTTCAAATGAAGAAAGAGATACGCCTACTTTAGAGGAGGATTCCAAGAGTACTGATACAGAAGAGGTTCCAGAGAACTTGCCAAAGTTAGTAGAGCTTAAATTTGTTCCCTTGCTCTTAAAGCTGAAGAATCATTGCCATGAACCTGGCACAGCTGTCAGTGAGTTCCTGTATGACTTAGATTATTTACTGCTTCTTTCCTTTTGTCTTACAGAATTATTTCAGACACCTTACAATAGCACAGAAAGGGTAATGATGAGTTGTTTGACCAAGATCTTGTTACATCTTTAAGTACAACAAACTCTTTACTCACTGCGATAAAGCATGGTGGCCCGCTAGCCTCTGCATTTAAACGTAAAAAGTATTACAGGGAAAATTTTAAGTTGTAGAGTATGTTCTTGAGGCCAAGGCAAACAGAAGTTTTCAATATGTTCCAATACTTGAGCCTTTACAGAAGCTACTTTGTTCTCAGTTCTAAATGTGTTAAGAAGAGATGGCCATCAGTACAGGTCAATTCAGGATGGTAGGTATTTTAAAGCAAATGGTTTCATCTCAGAGGAGTGGAGGATATCTGTGTTTTTATATGCTGATGACTTTTGCAACATTGATGAAATCTGCAACCCTCTTGGGACATCAAGAAAAAAAGTTATGTGCAATCTACTGGATTTTGGGTAAATATTCAGTCAATATTGTCTTGCAGTTTTGTGCAAGACAGAAGACATGTAGACATATGGATTTGAGAAAGTCTTGCAACCTCTTTTACAAGATCTCAAAACTTTCAAACAGCAAGGTGTGTATGTCCGCCAGTTGGGAACATTCCTTAAAGGAACAGTACCATGTGTTGTAGCCGATAAGCTTGCCACACACTATAGCTGGCTTCATTGAAAACCTTTCAGGTGAATACGGTTGTCGATTTTGTACAGATTCTCATGTAGATTCTTAGACCAATTAAGTGAAAGCAGGTGAATTTACACTTCGGTCTGCAGAAGAACACCAAGGACATGTTAAACTTGCTACAGAAAAAGGGGTAAATGTCATGGGTGTGTTTTCAATGACAGCCTTAGCTAATTTAGTGTTACAACAGGCTATCCTTCTGATTTGGGACACAATCTTTTTGAAGGCATAGTACTGGATGAGCTGGCCGAGTGCTTTGCTGTACTTATTTCAAAGATGATCATCCATACTTTTCCATACATGTGGGGTAATA
>CM074946.1:13970935-13985965 GCA_037577455.1 Pangasius macronema
TACACTTTGATCACATCTTGATTGTTTTATTTCAAATCCATTGTGGTGGTGTATAAAGGCAAAATCACAAAAAAAAAACTGTCATTGTCCAAATACTTCCAGACCTAACTGTATATATATAAAAACTCTCAAGTAGAGAATTTCCCAGAAACCATCCTGCCTGAGTCATGAATCCATCCGTCCATCCATCCATCCATCCATCCATCCATCCATCGAAGGAAGGCATGCATCTAAGACTCTTCTCTGTTCTTGCACCTAGGTGGTGGAATGAACTTCCCCTAGATGTCCGAACAGCTGAGTCACTGGCAGTCCACAAATGATGTCTAAAGACCTACCTCTTCCTAAAGTACTTAAATTATCATGTTAAAAAAAAAACTTTGTGTTGTCTGTGTGCTTATATTATCTTCCCAACAGACACATCAGTTTGTAGACTGATGGTATCCTTAGTTCATGACCTAGCGAACCAGTATCAGAATGTATTTAGTGATAGAGACTTCAAAGCACTTCTGTAAGTCGCTCTGGTTTCGCTAGGGAAGCAGGCTAAGCAGAGATACCCAGAGATGCCCAGGGATACTGAGGCACACCCAGTTGGGGAGTCCATTTGCCCTTATTTCAGGAAAGTTTTTAGGATCAAGACAAGCAAAATCTGTGTTACGTAGAGTGNAGTCGCTCTGGTTTCGCTAGGGAAGCAGGCTAAGCAGAGATACCCAGAGATGCCCAGGGATACTGAGGCACACCCAGGCCAGACGAGAGATATAATCTTTCTATCTAGTCCTTGGTCTGCCCCGGGGTCTTCTCCCCATTGGACTGGCCCAAAACACCTTCCCAGTGAGGCAGCCAGGAGGCATCCTAGCCAGATGCAGAGGAGCAGCAACTCTACTTTTAGCTCCCCCCGAATGTCTGAGCTCCTCACCCTATCTCTAAGGCTGAGCCCAGACACCCTGCTAAAGAAGCTTATTCCACTGCTTGTGTCTGTGACCTCATTCTTTCAGTCACTACCCAAAGCTTGTGACCATAGATGAGGGTTGGGACATAGGGGCGCCTTTCGGCTCAACTCTCTCTTCCCCACGACGGACCGGTACATTTCCTGGAGCATTGAGTTGGGGAGTCCATTTGCCCTTATTTCAGGAAAGTTTTTAGGATCAAGACAAGCAAAATCTGTGTTACGTAGAGTGTCCAGAATGACATTATGACCTTGAAAGGCTCACATGAGGCTACTGGCTCATCTTCTAAGAGTTCTCCTGGCAACCTTTTCTTTTTTCTGACACATTTCTGCACTGTGAACTCACAGCTGACCACCTCTTGCAGCTTTTCATTTGCCCAACTCACAAACACATCAGCTGCTCCTTTCACTGCCTCAAAGTCTTTTTTTGAGACTTCACTCCCCTCAACAAGATGCTGAGCTGACAAAATATCAATTCCATGTGTCTGTAGGTCCTTGGAGAGGGGGGATGTATGTTGAAAAATGCAAAGAAAGATTTGAGCAGTTAGTATAATCTCAAATTTTAGAAGGGTTTCAAGGAAGCCCTTTGCCTTTACCCTCACTGTAGGCTTCATACCCCCATCTCCCTCAACTGAGGATAGGGTCAGCAGCAAGTCAACATACAATGCATCCTGTGGATTACCAAAACATCCAAAGACTTTAGCAAGTGCCTGATCCTTAGTCCACCACCTTGTTTCCCCTATTAGAATCAGTCTCCTGTGACGTCTGTCCTCACTGCTCTCTTTCCACCGTTGCATACGCTTATATGACTCTCTCAGAAAAACTGCCACGTCATTAAGCAAGGAAAAGAGAGATGCACTTTCAACAACACTGGCTATTGTGTCTGCTAGTACTAGATTGAGGATATGTGCATAACACCAAACATGAATCTGTGTAGGAGACCGCTCAGACAGAAATGCTGAGAACCCGTGATAGGGTCCTTGCATGTTAGCTGCACTGTTAGTTGAGTTTCCCACGCATGTGCCAATGTCAATGCAGAGCTTGTCTAGTGTCTGTTTCAATAGGTCTGTGAAATACTTGCCTATGGATTTTTCACAGTCTATCACAACAAACAAGCGCTCATGGATGGCATCTGTCACAAATCTTACAATGATGGTACATTGGTTTGTTGAAGTGACATCTTGGGTGGTATCAATTTGAATGGAAAACATTCCCGCCTCTCTAACTTCCTCTGCAATCATGCCCTTTATTACCTCACTGAAAACATCCACAACTTTACCAACAATCACAAGAGAGTCACAAGAGAACCTCTACCTTTTGCACAAGTGACATGATGCTTCTTGCTTTGCTTAAGAATGTACCCAACTGTTGATTTGGCCACACCTAAGGCTTTTCCTATCTCTCTTATAGATTTATCTTGTTTTTTCAGCCTAATGATGGCCTCCTTCACTTGCATTGAGATCTCCTTGGATTTCATATTGGTAACTCCAGTCGAACAGCTGCCAAATGCCAACTCAATACCTGATATCAACTCCAGGCCTTTTATCTGCTTCATTTTTTCTTGAAGTAATGAGGGAATGGACCCCACCTTGTCGATTAACTTCTTCTCAGTCAATTGTCCAAATACCTTTGAGCCCCTGAAAATGGAGGTACTTTGCTGAAAATGGCTGCACACACACAGTAGTGAACACACACCCAGAGCAGTGGGCAGTCTTTTTTTTTTTTTGCTGGGGCACCCGGGGAGCAATTGGGGGTTCGGTGCCTTGCTCAAGGGTCTCATCTCAGTCGTGGTATTGAGAGTGAAAGAGAGCGTTGATCATTCACCCCCCACCTACAATCCTTGCCAGACCAGAGACTCGAAACCGCAACCTTAACCTTAACCTTAACCGCAACCACGACTGCCCCCCGACTTGTGGTGGTGTATAAAGGCAAAATCACAAAAACTCTGTCATTGTCCAAATACTTCCGGACCTAATATAGTATATATATTGTATGTAACAAAGCAACTGGTTTCATATGTTTGAATCTGTGTGAATGTGTCATGGTGAAGTTAAAATGAGTAAAGGAGAGGGCCAACCTTGTTTTCTGTGGATTTAATCTTTTGCTAAAGTATTCTAAGTTCTGATTATCTGTGAGGATGAGAAACAGGTGTTCAGCCCCTTCTAACCAATGCCACCACTCTTCCAGTGCAGCCTTAATGGCAAGCAGTAATCATAGTTTTATTCTATTGGTGTTAGTTTCCTAGAGAAGAATGCACAGGACTGCAGTTTGGCAGGGTTACCACGGCATTGAGATAAAAGCAGTCCCACTCCATTTTTGCATGCATCAACCTCTTCTATGTATGGAAGTGAGGCATATGGTATGATGAAGTATGGTAGCATGAGCAAACTGTTCTTTCAGACTCTGTACTTCTTAGGTGGCTTCCTCTGACCACTTAAGTGTTTTAGGTTTCACCCCTTAGAAGTGACATCAGAGGTGCTGCTACCAACAATATGAACCAACGATAAAAATTTGCAAGCCCTAAGAATCTTTGCAGCTCTTTGGTGGGTTGGTGCTGTGGTCAAGAGGTGAGTGCTAGAAACCTAACAGAGTTGGTGCAACTCACATTTTTCCAGCTTCACAACTAGATTGGTTTTTTGAGAGAGGCAGAACCTGTGGAGCTGGTAAAAAGAACATACCAAACTTGAACTTGAACTTATATGCTGAAAAGCATTTGCACCTATATAAAAGTAGAAGCTCTGCAGAAAAATATGCCTGTTTCCTGAGTCTTCTTTCCATCCCCCACCCCCTCAAACACACACACATACACAGGGTGCTAAACTGTGGTATAAGAGGAATAAAACACTTCAAGCACATGCTGTTGTAGGAAAATAATCACCTCCTTACTTATCACAAGATCTACAAGATTTAACAAGATTTATCAAAGTAGATCATGTATCTTTGTATCCGTAATTGAGTGATGGTACCAGTTGTACTTAATTAAGAGAAGCATACTTAAATATCGTGCTGAGCTAATATTAAAAAAAACAACATTTGCACTGCTACATATGTTGCTGAATTAGAGACACATTCCTGTTGCAGTCAGTAAATTACAACTGATTTCACTGTGTTCCTCAGCTGGAGACAGAGCAATGCTGTCAGTTATTCAGTCTGTGAAGAAGCTGACTCACTTTTAAAGACATCTTAATAGAATGTTCACCACAGTCCTTTATCAACAACATGCAGTGTATTAAATACTTTCTCCTAACAACTTCCATAGGAGGATTTTACAAAAGATTCAAAGAAATTCCTATTGATTCCCATTAACAGACTGAACAAGTCACCACAACAGTCTGCTCTACAGAAAAGAGAAAAGTTCTTCATCTTTGTTGAGTGTTTATATGCTTTGTAGATGTGCAGTAAGGTATTGATGATCTTAATTACTCAAAATACATAAACTGACTCATCCTAGAATGCAATAGTAAAATTAGTATGTTATATAATATTCTTTTATACAGAATATGGCCTAACACAAACATATCAGCCATAACAGCTCTTCTTCTGTTAGTTTTGAAATAGACTGATAATTTAACACATGAAAGCCCACATGGAATCTGCAAAAAAAAAAAAATAAATAAATAAAAAAAAATAATAATTAATTCATGTTTTCATGCATTCACTGAGGAGAGGCTTCTGTTTGGACATTCTGTCATACAGCCCAGATCAGTGGAGTGTTGCAGTGATGGTTGACCTTCTGCATGATTCTCCCATCTATACACATGATCTCTGGAGCTCAACCATAGTGACCATTGGGCTCTTGGTCACAGCTCTTCTCCCCCGATTGCTCAGTTTGGCCGGACGGCCAGTTCTAGGAAGAGCCCTGCTTGTTGCAAACTTCTTCCATTTAAGAATTATGGAACCACTGTGCTCTTCCATGAACCTTCAATGCAGCAGGAATCTTTTGTAGCCTTCCCGAGATCTGTGCCTTGACACAATCCTCTCTCTGAGCTCTGCAGGCAGTTCCTTTGCACAAGGGCTTTTCATTAAGTAATTGCCTAGCAGTTCATTTGTCCCAATAAAGCGAAAATGAGACTTTAAACAAGAATAAAGCAGCAGGGAAATTATCATAATAATCCCTGTTCAGACAAACAATTACAGTTACACTTAATTAAGAAGAGTTCACATTTAGTAGCAATCTGTTAATTGCTGCTGAGGAAATGCCAAATCAGACCAACAGAGATTTCCTATCCAGCGTGCATGTCAGCGAGCATCCAATTTCTCTAGTGCATGTCATGTGCTTTCTTTGTTTATGCACTCAGGATGGGCAAGGTTCAAGTGGGACACAGAAATGCTGACTCAGGACGGCCTGTTATTCTCAGCTCTGGTGTTGCTGGACAACTAATTGGATGCAAAAAAAAAAATCAATCTAATTTCATTTCTAAGCCCTATAAGGTGAAGGTTTCTGCAGACTCATTATGCAGCCACATATTGGCAAATTTATATTTAAATAGGTTTTAGTCTTATAGGCATTCATCCTGTGTGAGTGTCAGGATGCAGAGGGATTGAAAAATAAATCAGTCTGACAGCCATGCAATTGCTTGTTTTTGAAAAAATGTTAATAGTTAACTAGCAAAGAGATGTGACCTATTTATTAATAAAACCTGTTCTAATTAGATTAATTGGAAGTAACTTGTTTTTGTAAACTGTAGCATTAACATGGCAGTTAACATGCTAGAGAAAAAAAAAAAAAAAGAAAAGAAAAAAAAAAGGCCAAACAGTGTTACAGACTCTCTGATAGCACCTCACACTGCCACTGGTTGGAATAAAAGCCCATCTGTTATTCTTGAGTATTTCTCTGCATCCTCCTTAAGTGCTTTCCTTTTTTATTTTCTTTTTTAAATTCTGGCCTTTTCTGTGCTGTCTTTGTTCTTTTTCCCCACCACTGTTATATGCTACACTGTACCAAGACGTGAAAAGTCAATGCCACAAAAATGAATAATTTCTATGCACTCCAGTCTAGCAGACTCGTTACTTGACATGCTGCAATTCAAGGAAATTCAGTAGCAATTCAGGGAAAGCCTGGGTGCACTATTTAGCCTGGAGTTTGCTGACTTTCTAATAGATTTGTTTGATGCGTTTATACAAGAGCCACTTAGATGCATTCATAAATGTAACAATATCCCACAGTAGTCAGCCCCAAATATTATTGCCACTAACTACCTTTTCAGTTTGACGTAATACCTTTGCCGTTAAACCAAAAAGTCTGACCTGTTGTTATACATCCACTTTTACATCTTCTGACATTATATCAGTACACCCTTGAATAAGTCATATTTCAAACTCAAAAGGTATGACTTAGGTATGACTAAAAGGTATGATTTGTGTATATGAGTACTATGAATAGGTAGTTATGGGGTAGAGAAACTGTACACACAAATCAGATGCAGACCATTATGCACATTCCATCTTCAGACTTCATGTTTTATATATAGCAGAGATTGAAGAAATGGCCCTTCTCACTTAACAGCAGCTGTCTGAATTGCATTAATTCCTAATTATACCCACCTGGATATCTATTCAGCTTCATTTCATATTCACCAGGACTCAAATTTAGACCAGCTACCACAGGTAATCCTTATGTGTTGGTGGATATGGGTTGTATATATGTTTTTTCCTTTCTCTTTTATCTGGCTACTGAGATCTGACTCATTTTCTCAAACATCAGCCTTCACTCAGCTCTGAGGGAGCCCTGATCGGCTCTAGACTTCAAAAGAGGATCTTGGTTCTCTGATGCTTGCAATGGTGAAATAAATTGTGTAATTGTAGCAAAAATAGGGACTCTCAGAGGGACAGAGTAATATTTTTCATGCTAACTTTTTTAAAATTAAAAAGTCCCTTGGGTGTGACAAATGGGATTTTGTTTACCTGTGCTCAGTGGACAGCTATATTCCAATGAATCAGGACAAATGAATAAAATATTAGTGCATATCTTACCCTGGTGCTCACAGACAATCAATAGGCTTTCACAGAAGCACCAGCCTTGCCAGGAATTAAAGATAGTAGCAAGTTCGTACTGACTGCTAATGTGTACATCAAAATAACCCATAAAACACTTTCCTATACTGCATTACCTTTGTTTATTTAACCAGGTTTTAAAATCTCAATCTAACAAACTACTGCCACCATGTGGAGCACTACTGCAGTTTCACATTCTGATGAATGATGCCAATGACTGCATATAAGGGTGGACGGCATAAAAGGTGGGTTTAGTAGTGCTTACAAATTAATACACATTTGTGGTGGACAAATGGAAGTGATCTGGTCACTATGGGCATTGCAAGATGCCATATGGCCTGACGCCCCCTCCGTGTTTCAGGCATTCATTAATGCTGTTCTCAGAGATGTGCTAGGAAAGTTTATCACATACATTGACAACCACATGATTTATTCTCCATCCCTTGAAATCCATATCTATCATGTCAAGAAAGTTCTGAAGCAACTCCTAGAAAACTAAATCTTGAGATGTGAATTTCATGTGACTAAGGTGACTTTCCTAGGGTATGTCATCAGTAAGAAGGGGATATTCATAGATGAAAGTAAAAATCAGTGCTGACACTGAATGGTCAATCATTAAAATCACTGAGGAGTTTCAGATATACCTGATAACTTTTGACAAGCGGTTTATTCATGGATTCAGCTCCATCACCCTGCTGAAAGGGGGTACACAACTGTAATTCACAAGCCAATAAAGCCTTCCAATGGCTTAAACCAGAAATCGACCAAAAATTGGTTAAAAAACTCCTGAGTCCCATATAAAAAGTCCCGTTATAGTAGGGGTCATTGACACAAGAAAACAGCAAGCCAAGGTCCACAGATCTCTGCTGGCCTGGAAGGTCCTTCCTTTGTCTCTTCACCAATGTCAGTGGTCATATTTAGCAGTGGATTTTCTTGCAGATCTAGCCACCTTCAAGAACACTACCATGGTCTTAGTCATCAACAATTGAATATTCATCAGGTAATTTAGAATTTCAGAAGGTAGTGTCTATGTTTCCCAGTTAACATCACATTGTTTATGTAAAGGTTAGGGGTCTCAGTGAGTTTAATGTTTGGGTACAGTCAGTCAGCACAACAGTCATATTAGCAATCAGGAACATCTGTGCCAATAACTAATAGAATTGGTTCTGTTTCTTGTCTTGAGTTGAATATGGCCAAAATTTTTTGCCTCACTCTACTATGCCAGTAGACTCCCCTCCACCCCCGTCAAACTTTAAGGTCAGCCAGCTTACACCATCAAGGAAGAGTGACTCATCTGACAGGCTGATAGGTGAGGGATGACTCATTTGACAGTATCACTTTTTCCAAATCTCTGTAGACCAGTGCCTGCGGTTTTTGCACCACTGAACTCCTACTATACTTACTATATCTCTATGTTTGTGTTGTCAGGCTGTTCGTGCTGACAGTCTGGTCACATCCTTCATTCTGTTTTCCATTACATATTGCACTACTGCACTAATATCACAGCCGTAAATCTAAGTTCAGGCACTGTTCCTGTTGAAACTCAGCCAGTTACAGATCATGATAGGATATTATTTGCTTGATTGTATCATGCACTACATCTATTTGGAAGCATCTGCATCATGTTTCTCCACTCATTTGTTCAGTTTTTTCTCCCTTTAATCAGTTACCTACCATTATTTTTATATAGCAACCATTTAGAGTGCTTAATACTTATAGTACTCTATATAAATCGATGCTTCTGTCACAAAATGTAATTATCAATAGGCTTCTTCAATCATTATAATTATTAGTACAAAATAATCACAACATTAAAATGCCGAAAGATTAGAACATAAGTTGTCAAAAAAAGTCATTTGTTTTTATTTTGGATTTGAGAATTCTTCACATCCAAACAGTGGCATGGTGTACAGTTAACCTACACAGGGAGGAATCAACCATCCAAACACTCATGAACAAACAGCATCATTAGACAGAAGGGTTAATAGGAGGGCGAAAAACAGTATGTCAATATTCACAACCCACTAGTACAGACAGATGCAAGTTTGGCTTTATGAATGCTGTGTCTAGAGAAGGAGGACGTCTGTTACCTTAGCATACATACAATCAAGCATACATACAATAAACACCCATTAGAGCATACTCAGTTCTCAAACTGACAGAAAAAAAAAAAAAACTTTCAGAATTCATGGTTCACATACAGTCTGTAATGGTCAGGAGTGCACCAAGTGCCTCAGTAATCGTGCAAGAACCATAGAAGATTTGACTAGGCCTTAAATACTGCAATGCATTAGCTAAAAGGATAGGTAGAAGGATTATACGAAGAGCAGAAAGTCAAAGCTTTTGTGCAGCACAGTCTCAGGTCATACGGAGAGGAGACAGGAATGGTAGGAATTATATAACACACACAAGAAACAGATGGTGATTATTAAAACCTCAGTATGGTGTGATATGGACTGCAGCCTTCATACATCTGTCATTAATCTCTATAAGCATGTTCAACAGCTCCTATTCGTGAGCACTTTCAAAGAATCCAGTGCAGGGCAACAAGCCGCCTGCTGATAGCTGAGCAGACGTTCCTGACAGTTCAAATTATAATATGATAAACTCCAAGAACCTTGATCATGATCAAAGCAGTTTATCAAAGTCAAGTTTAAAAGGTAAGTAAAAATAAAGTTTGTCAAATAACATAGATCATACAGTCATTTACTTTACGGCAATTTGGAAATGTGCTGTTTGTGCTCATATCTGGAGTATGTTAGTGGTCAATGTTTCAGATGAGACCAAGAACAACCAAATTAGTATTACTGATTTAATATCATGACTAATGTCAGGGTGGAGGGCAGTATGTCCATATACATATGTGATACATTGTGTGATTCACTGTAATGATGCACAACTGTTTAGTGCTAATTTTAATTTAACGGTGTACTCTACACAGACAAACTGCATTACTCCATATGTGACAGCTCTCTGATTAAACACATAAATCCAGCATTTTCCAGTAGAGGGAGATGAAGAGCACAGAGGAAACTCCTTCTGGCCTCCAGAGGGCAGTGCAGGACCTGCTGCAGAACCAAAGACACAGTGTCCAGGCCTTCCGAACAAAGACACCAGAGGACTCACCAGTCAGGATGGAAATGGATCTAATTAATGACAACTCATCAGAGCACCACAACATCACATGATAAAAGTCACATAAATAAAAGTACTAAACCATACCTTTCCTCACTGAAGTGCGACCCTCAAGACTACATCATTTGTACCTGTATTATTATTATTATTATTATTATTATTATTATTATTATTACTACTATTATTATCCAGAGGCTATTCCAGGAACACTGAGTGTGAAGCATGGATGGCCACAATGCACACACACATTCACACACTTACTCACACCTAGAGGCAATTTATTGTAGCCAGTCCACCTACATGCTGTGTGGACACAGGGCAATCATGCCCATGCAAAACTCCACACAGACAGTAAGCTGTGAGATGGCAACGATACACGCCGCACCACCACACCACCCTTTTATGTATTTATTTACGTTTAAAAACTAACACACACACACACACACACACACAGACACACACACACACACACACACACACGCGTATTTATAGTTTGAGGATACATTTTTAAAGGCACACTACATGCACCTTCCCCGGTATTAGGGACAAACAAAAGTACAAAAGATGTACGCTTGATGGTAACATCCTAGTGTCACGGAAAGGTACAATTTAGAACAGCTTTGTTAGTGGTGCTTTCTTACAGAGGCACGCCTCAAGGCACAGAAACCTTAAAACAGCCACACTGGACCTGCATAACTGGAAAACATGTATGAGAATGCCTTTCTCACTTTCTCTGGCTTGACATCATATTTCATATGTGTGAATCAGTGTGTGAAGTGTCACAATGATGCTATGCTAGTATGATGAATGACCTTGCTTGTCTCATTTTAAAGGACTGTGTGGTCGATCTGAGAAAGGCACAACTGCATTGTCTCAGAAAAGCACATGCACATCTTTCACCCTCACATGCACAATGAAAGTCCATGCAGAAGATGAGGCCGAGCTAGCTGAGCAGTAATTAGCGACTGTTCACTAATTACTGGTTGCTAATACAACCGGGTATAAAATGCTGACAGTAAGATAAGGGCCAAGTCATTGTAATGCAACATAAAAGAATGGCACATTGATCAGGGATAAGACTCGCGTGTTTGAACCAAAGGCCTAAATAGCGAGAGAGATAAAGATGTCTGTGCTGTTGATACATTAAGACAAGGGCTCCACTCTCTAAACATCACATTACAAACCAAGCAAAGTGTGCAGTAACAGTACTTTTTCCCAGCAGAATTTTTCTTGCAACTATACAAGCATTTACATACTGTCAATTAGGGTAGAACAGGCAAGAGTCGGCAAATAAGAAGGCAAAAAAAAAGTGGACATGTTTGATTATCTGCGGTGAAGATGAGATTAGAGACTGACTGAAGCGGATAATTGGTTCAGTCGGGCAATCATCGTGCCTGAGTAAGAATTTCTCCTCCAAGTGCAGTGAGCAGGGCGAGGGGGAGATCTGGAAACCAGCTGAAGATGAACTGGAATTTATGTGACAGAATGGGGGCAAGTGAGACATTCCCTGCAGAGTCTGCTTTGCATTGAAGTGGGAATTATCAATCTGGGATTAGCAAGGCTCTCTATATATCGCTACATAACCCCATGTGTTAGAAATATAGAGTACTCAAGCCCTTTAAGGTCTTGGGAAAGCAACAACGCATATTAATAATGGTACAAATAATAACAAATTGGTGTTATTGAGGATTAACTGGTCATGTATGTGGACAGTATGTGTACAGATGTACAATATGTGTACAAATATATCTTGAAGTGGTTTGTAGGTTTGTGGCAGGAGTAAGAGTTGAATATAATTGACTAGGTGTTGTACAAAAATGTTTTTTGTTTGTTTTGCTTTTTTCCACCTGTGCTAGTTGTCATATTTTTTCTGTAAACATTTCAATAGGCTACAGCACCACCTACAACTTTTGAGAAAATATGGTTACACATTGTCCTTGTAAGGTACAGCTACAATAATATATGTCTTTGTTGGATATGTTCAAAATGAATATAATCCTCAGGTGTTAACAGTTTCCTTAACTAAGACATTATTCAAGAAAATCTTACATCTTAAAAGTGTAGTCTGGAAAAAAAAAGAGTTCTTCGGTGTGTCCCTTGTCCTGGTATGTACAAAAGAGGGTTTCCCTATCAGAAGAGTTTGCCAGTAGAACCCTTTTAGGACGCTAAGCACCCTTGACTATCCTGTTGAGGGACCATTTTCTACAAGTGCACCCAAAGAACCTGAAGGCTCCTTATGAAAAGATGGGATTGTTTAAATAGGAATAACTGGCTTGGTCCAAGTGTGTTTAGTATTTATGAGTTTCAGAAATGCTTTTTTGATGAAGACAGAATAAAATGGAATATATTTAGAAGTAATGGCTCAGACAGGGAACACAAAGTACCCATATTCATGAATGCAATCTTTGTTTGCTGGCTGTGACTGGTTTTTGTGAAATGCCATCTATTCTTGCCTGTTCTGTCCCTAAATATACATGTTTGACATAAACAACCTACTTAAAAATTATATACAAAGTAAACTACATCTTTACCACAGGTTTCTTACAATTAGTTGGTAATGGATATTGGTTTCAGTTTCTGCATCTCATATATGTTTACAACTTGGCTATGTTGTTACTTAACTGAACATCCCTTATACTACAAAACAAAAGGCATTACCTGTTCAAGTACAGTATATCTCTATTTACAACAGCCCATGTGGGCGGTCTTGGAGTCATAGGCTGCTTTGAGCGACAGTCAGGTTTTAGGGGAGGGGCTATATGGGACCTCCCCTGAAAGAGAGCTCCACCCCCTCAGTAACAACACCTCTGGCCGAGCAGTGCAGAGAGAAACAAACAGCAATTTCGTTTAGTATTGCTCTACTGTGTGTGACTGGCCTAAGAGGGTGACTTATCATGAACATTTCTTATTAAGATGTTGATATAATCTATATTTAAATACACATATAGATAGTGATATATATGTGTGTGTGTGTGTGTGTGTGTGTGTGTGTGTGTGTGTGTATATTCACACAAACACACTTCTACTATATAATAATATATACTGTAGGGTCCAAAACTCAGACTCCACTTCTAAAATGTTTGTGTTTGCTCCACATATTAAAAGCAAATACAAAAATCCACTTAGTTAATATGTATTATTTGAGAATACATGTTTTAAAATTTGGAAGTTCATCATATTGAACTGAAATATAGCTGAATATCCAGTTTGCATGCCATTTGCTTTATTTTTAAGAGGTGGAATGCCATATATTTCAATTCACTTGTTAACACCGATATACTATTAACACATTACAGCTAAACGTAATTTAATTATTATGGCCCTCTGTGTTATGCATAATCATAGCTATGGTTTCAGTAAATTGCAAACTTTCTTTCTTTGTAAGAAATATTGTTTGAGAAATATAATCTAAAAACTGTATTCACTTTTATTCCAACTAACACAAATAAAATCAGTTTTTAGTTGTGGACTCTTTTAGACCCTACTGTATGTGGTACACAGCTGTTATTATTTTCCAGTATTTTTTTTACACCTCATGTTTTACCACACTGAAGTGCTATAAAAGTAAACTTCATGACTTCATATGCCTTGTTGCCTTAGTAACCACAGCTCACTTCTGGAGTGTTCTGAGGCTCTTTCTGAATTTCAAAATTCTATACCTAAAATAATAATAAAAAAAAAACTGTGAAAGATTTCCCCCTTTAATTCGGTCTTCATAAGGCTGGCTGAATTACGAATCGGAGAGCCAACCCTGACCCTGACTCCTGGAGGAGCTACATGCTGCCTCCATGTTTGTCGGCTGTGTTAGAGGAGGGGCTGCTGGGAAAGCTCTTGTCAGTGGGGGTGATGGCAGGGCTGCCCACTCCGGACGAGCCAGAGCTGCTGGAACGCTGCTGCTGAGAGGGCACGGGGCGTATGGGCCTTATAGCTGGAGGTCGCAGCTGGGCACTGGGCAGCCTGGCACACAGCGCTGGTTTGAACGTGCTCATCATCATGGTCTCAGCAGCACTGGAGGAGGAGCTGCTCCCACGTCTCAGAGCCGCCTCGGGGTCGCGGATGGCGATGGTATGTGAGGGGCTGGCCGGCTCCGAGCTTACAGGGTTTTTCAGTGGCTCCAGTGTGTCCAGCACCACGTCCGGGGCCTGCTTGGCTGTGTTCTGACGTTCCAGCTCACGGAGTTCATGCAGAGCTGTGCTCATCGTCTTCTCTATGTCCTGCATGGTACGCAAATTCACAAAGACATTCATTCTCATAAAAATAATAACCAGTTATTTACTCTGCTAATGGCATTTTAAAATATCCAGGCTTTAGTATATAAATCTGTCAAATTATTTGCATTATTAGCTTTTAACTGCTATGAATAGCTTCTGTGGCTAAGTTACTATCTCAACTGCGACATGGCCGAGACTATATTTAGTAGAGATGACATCAGATTTACCAAAGTACCAATCAGAATTAGCCATCTGCTTAAATCAGCTCTTTAACTCAACCACAGAAACTGAATTGAATTCTACTTGCTCAGTGCAGCCTTCTTGTCCCCAGTGTGAGCAAAACTGCATTGTGTTAGAATTTTTACCACTATATACATACACTGTTTTAGAGTAGTAGATTATGTGTGATAATGGTGAACACTCTCACATTTAAAAGTGAAATACAATATATGGCCAAATGTTTGTGGACGTCTAACCATAACATTCATATGTGCATTTTTTAACATCTCATTCCTCTAAACCAGAGGGAAACAACAATATTATTGGAGGTGAGAAGACTCTTCCGAAAGGTGATCTAAAACCTCACACCGAGTGGGGATTTGTGGGGATTTCTGTGCAGGCCACTCGAGTTCTTCAACACCAGCCTTGGCAGACCATGTCTGCACACAGTCCTGACCTGAACCCGATAGAACACCTTTGGGATGAATTAGAGTGGAGACTGAGAGCCAGGCCTTCTCGACCAGCATC
>CM074946.1:13994251-14027203 GCA_037577455.1 Pangasius macronema
ACTTTCTGGAATACTATCTGTAGTTGCAGAACAGATTTATACTAGGGGTTTGAGCTTTGGCCTCGCTGAGCACTAGGCTTAGCCATAATTTTATCTCAAGGTCCCATATGTCACTGCTGTACTTTATCTATGACATGTATACAGCGCCTCAGCCTGGCCTCATGTGCTATAAAACTCACTGCTCAGCTTCCCTCATTCAAACCAATGGGCCTGGCTTATGACTCCACAAGCTGTATGAAAGCTGTAATGATAAGAGGTGTTAAACTGCACAAGCACACATTCATAGACAGTCAAGATAATTGAGATAAGGCACACACAGGCACTCACTCATGTACTGACAAGGCAAACATTAAGCTATATCAACTATAAAAAAGGAAACATTACGGCACATAACCGTCACTGGTAGAATAATTAATAATCATGGACAGAATTTATCATCTCTCACCTCATGTACATGACAAACTATCAGTAAACTGAGTATTCTTAAGAAAAATAAACACATAAAAATGGAATCCCTTTTGGGTTTAACATAAACTCTGCCCATGTATAGCCCATTTGTTTCCCATTAGCTGAACCGCAAACATACTCTGAATTGGTGAAAGCTCATTAGCTGTGCCCTGTGCCTCAGTGCTCATTATTAAACTGATGCTGAACCAAATGGATGGCTCTGTGGCAGACTATTCCTGGTCAGTTGCTTCGCTTCATGGTCACTTGTACACAGGCCTCACAGACTCTCTTATGCTAAATGATGCATATGTAAACTAATTACAGGCCAGAGGAAAAAGCTTTCATCAACAACAGGTCAAATAAGCATGACCTAGCATTTATTAACAGGTTAAATAATCTAGCTTTTTCATATTTAAGCTTTTAGCACTGGAAAAATACCAGAACTAAATTATACATAGAGTAGATGTATATTTCAATCTACATGTCCAGTAGCATCTTCCTGACCTCAGCTAAGGCCTCAGCTTCCAGGCTCTTATGGTCTCCAAGGCTGCTGTGGCGTGTGCCAGTGCTCGGTCTCAGAGGATGGCCCTCTCCATAAACCTTTCTCTCAGGGTAGTTTATAGTGCCAGCGCTTCCAAATGTGCCCAGGCGTCTCTTATCAGGACTCTCCATGCGGCTCCTGCTGCTCAGCATGGCTTTGTGGGGGCTGCTGGGACATGCAGCTGCACGAGGAGGTGTGTCAGAACCACGTGGAGGACTGTGGCTCTCTGTAGCACTGCGACGCCGTGGGATAGCCGCACCATCCGATCGCAAACGTACCCTCAAAACAACAACACATGCACAGTTAATTACACATTGACAAACTTTTAAATTTCCTCCACTGCTTCTAATGCAGCACATGACTCTCAAGTATTCTGAAGGTTGGCACAGTGACTCAACGGGTATTAATACTCTTACAGCTGCAGGGTTCCTAGTTCAATCCTGTGCGTGGGTTGCTGTCAAAACCTTTAATGTAGGTTTTTCCTTTAATTTGTCATCAATCAGTATGTGTACAACAACATTCACACTACACTAAAAAACACACTACTCTTTTGTATTTCTGGAAAATAATAATAATGTCTTCATCTACTATGTTAATATCCTGTTTTCAGGACCAGTAGTATCAGCTATATGAGCAACACTGCAGGAGTAAATCAGCAAGGCTATGTGTTATTGTGTCTCACCTGCCCATCACTGCACTGAAGTTATACTCTGGTGCTGTCTCACATGGTGAATGGAGGTCATTTTTGGACGAGGCTTTGTCATCTAGCAGTGGCCCACTGCTTGCCTCACTGTCTGCCTTCTGGCTTAGACTATCAGAAAAGGCGTCGTCCCTGGGACAGGAGGGCAGAGGCAGAGCAATAGGTTTAAGGTGGCTAAGAGCACATACTGAGAGGAAGTCTGTTCAAAGTTTCATTGTGCCAGTTCAGTACGTTTACGTTCAGTAAAACCTGTTTTTTTAATGTATACACTGTACATACAAACAATTTCAGAGTTCAGACGTTCACACTCTTTCTACGCTCCAGGTATCTTTGAAGAGAGGCACTCTCTGAAGTGACACTAGCAGCACTGGACAAGAACATAAAAAGCACCTCATTTTTTAATACTTTCCAAAACATCAACGCTTTATATTAGCATTTTGGAGTGCTGAACTGTATTCATTCTGATATGTCTCTCAGCCAAAAGCTTCCACTTACTAAGGGCCTATCATTTTTCTCTACCTGGTTCAGAATTCAGGCTTGATTGGCTCCATTCAACACCATACCAAGCAGATAACAAGACCAAGAGAACACACTGATCAGCACATATCATGGTTTCACACGGCTAGCCTTCAATTGCCTGTAATAGCTCTGTAACGGTGCTTTCTCATCTTTTGTAGTGAGAACCTCTTCTCAAATTTGTCTTCCTAGCAGTTTTAGTATCATTTCAAGTAGTGAAGTTATTACTTTAATTACATTTCCCAGAGTGCTATCAAACAGTTGAAAAATGTCATGGAGATAAACACTACATGGTAGCCTAGCTAAGTACATTTTTAGTAGTTTTCCCACTTGAGTTTAAACTGTAGTATGGAAATAGTCAAACACAAGTGATACAGTCGTTCCATTTTAAACAAGGTCTGAGTAAAATTTCAAAACTGAAAACCTGAGAATCATGTAGTAGTCTTCTTATCATATAAAACCAGATAGGTTATTATCTGTCTTATTATTAAAACCTTATCTATATTATTATTAAAACCAGAGAAGTTATACAATTATTTATTTGCACCAATGTTTTCCATATTTGTAAATGTTTTCCATTACACTGTGATTCTCTATTGGATTACTCATGAGATCACAGCCAAAACTACATCATTCTCATCTCACTCAAAGTGTGAAGCCATTCCGCTCTGGATAAGGGCATCTGCCACATGCCATAAATGTAAACGTGTCTTATTTTAAAGGACAAAACTGTGCATTCAACTTTCAATACTAGCTACTTAAATTAAATTTTATTTATTATTTATATAGCAACTTTATAGAAACATGGACACAGCTCTAACAGAGGTGCCAACATTGCTAGCAAGAAAATCCTGGCAGGCAGAGAGAAAAGCAAGGATTTTAATACCAAAAACCCTTGTGGGAAAATGGGACCGTTAAATGCAGAACATGGGTGAAACTGGTGCTTAATAATCAGCAGCTCTGTCTCTACCAAACAGACCACAGTCCCACCCACTTGTTTTCTACTGGCTCACAAGACAGAAGCTTGTAAATTCACAGGCCATTTTTCACCTACATGAAGTTGGTGCGAAGAGAAATTGCACTTTCACATCCCGTGTCCTTTCCCCTCCGCTGACCTGCCGTTTCTACTGGGTGAATTTTACTCACAGTCTGACCATTGCTAACTGAACTTTTTTTTTTTTTTTTTTTACTGAAAAAACAGAAAGGAATAGTTTTCAAGTTGCTCTTGTATTGCTGTATCATGGGGTCAAACATTTCCAAGTAAAACGCTGATGTTGGCACCTCTGCATCTTGATCCCTAATGAGTTAGAGGTGACAGTGGCAAGGAACAACTTGCTGAGACTACATAAGGAAGAAACCCTGAGAGGAACCAGACTCAAAAAGGAATTTACTTCCCTGCCCCAATGTTTGATATAGACAGCCTGCAAATATCCAAGTTGGAGGATTACAAGACCATTGAGTATTTTTCAGGTCTGAATATTCCAAAAGGATTTTTCGTGAACTACTTCCTTCGTTAAGATTTAGTTTCGAGGTTTATTTCCATGGTGCACACTATCTATTCAGCACTATTCTGAACTCTATAACTCTCTCCTGACTGTTTTGATGTACAGAGATACGTGCAGTGGTGTGTGGGGATGTGTGTACTCACAGATCCTGCACTACGATGTACTGATGAGGGATGAGCCCATCCACTCCATTGTGTCTGCCTTCCCACCAGTCCTCTGATGCTCTGTGGTAGAGCAGCAAGGATGCTCCCTTCTTAAAGGAGAGCTCTCGCGGTGTGCGCCCTACGTAGTCAAATTTAGCGATTGCTTCTATCTGCTCCACCTCTGAAGAAAGAAGGAACAAATTTTATATAGATATATATATATGAGAGAGAGAGAGATAGATAGATAAAATAAATAAAAGAATAAAGTTACAAAGAAAAGAAAAGCAGATGATAAAGCAAATATTAGACGTAAACCGAAAAGCAATAGACAATATTTAACAGGCATATTTTTGAGACTCAAAAAAAAAAAGCAAAAATAAAAAGCAAAAAACTCAGCAATACACACACACACACACACACACACACACACACACACACACACACACACACACACACACACACAAACCTCAGAGAGATCCTACTGAAAGATTACAATACCAATAAAAGCCCCTATATTATGAACTCCATACACCTGGGGATGCGATTTCATTTCCTGCTTAAAAATGACCCTCATCTCTTTCAATCTCACCAAGGTGCTCAAAATGCAAAGTGGAGAACAGGCTTCATCCAAACCCTAGCAAATTGCCACCTCACTCTGTCTGCATGTCATTATTCTAAACAGACAGCAGGCTGCCCTTCAACCTCTTCAGCTCTGTGTCTCTGTGAGACACAGATGGAGAGCTGGGTCAGGAGCGGTTAAACACATGCATAAAATAAATAGTTTCCCAGTAGGGAATATCCCCTTCAACCAGCAAAGCCAATCAGTTTCATTAAGGGCTTCAGCCAGGGGTGAAATTACCTACAGACAGAACATGGAGGGATAGAAGTGTGGCGAGCTCTGCTGCTTTGTCCCCTGTGCATTTGAGCAGAAGGTAATACTCTGACCGTAATCTCTGTCTATCAAGTGTGCTGGAAATCTGGGCTATTAACAAAGCTAAAAAGGCAGAGAGGGGTTTTTATAATGATGTACTGACCACAGCAGAGTGGCATGTTTTAAAATTCATATTATACTGCACACTGAGTTCAAAGTGTGGTTTCTCAGCACATTTTGGCAGAGAGAGAGCGAGAGACAGAGAGAGAGAGAGAGAGAGAGAGAGAGAGAGAGAGAGAGAGAGAAAGCAGCAACATCCCTGCTGGCAAGCCAGAGCCACTGAATCACTGAATGAGATGTGAATTAGGAGGCTGGGCTGTGGAGAGAGCTTCGCTCCCTTTGCTGACTCTGGGGTAGCGCATTAACACAAAGTGATACACATTAGAATGTGTACCAGGAGCTGTTTTGGGCATGAACATGTGTTTTACACGTGTGAAGAGACTGAGAGGAAATACAGCTCGAAGTGGAAGATACCCCACAACTAGGGATGCATCAATACTGATACTGGTGTCTGATAGCATTCTCATTTACTCATACTCGTAAAAATGTCTGACATCCGATACCAGGGGATACTATACGATACAAATCCTAGTATATGTTGTTGTGCTAATGATGTCCGATGTGTTTTACTGTCGTGAGTACTAATTACATAAAGTACTAATTATTAGTTAGTATCGTTTCGTCTTACGTAACTGTGGTCTGTGAAAATATCAAGGTGTGTTATGTTGTACTTGATGATTAGCCACTATAAAGGTTTCCAGTACAATTAAAAAAAAAAACAATGAAGCGTACTTCTCTTAGACTTCATTTAAAAATCAACTCACTAATGTTATAAAGAATAAGCCTAGAAGCCTATGTGCATGAACACGTGAACTTTACAAGGCCACTACAGTATGTAAACCAAGCAAACATATACAGAGCTAAATACAATGATTTGTGACGTCCCTGATTGATTAGTACTAAGAAATTACTGATACTAAGATTGATTTAATAATAAGTAATTTAATAATCAGTACTAAGCCTGATTAAGAAATTAAATTCCTTATTAATATTGGTATCGATAAGTACCAAAAAAATGCAATCATGCTCATACTCTGCCTGTAAAACTGCACTGATGCCTCCCTAACAAGAACTGCTTTCTAACCAAAGATAGAGAAGGGAGAGAGAAAGCAAGAGGAGAGAGAGAGAGAGAGAGAGAGAGAGAGAGAGAGAGAGAGAGAGAGAGGAGGCAGAGAAATAAGAAGCAGATTAGGGGAGGGGAAAAAGAGAATTTGCAATGAAAAAAATGGAAAAGGAATGTCCTTGTCTCCTCACTGTTCATTGATTAAAATGCTGGAAAAAATCATTGAGCAAGAATCTCGCCAAAAGATTAGCATGTGTAAGGAGGAGAGTGTGGGAGGTTGAGAGCATGAGAGAGATCAAGCCCGGTTCATCTAAGGCTCTTTCCAAAACTCAGTAGTCAAGAGCTATTTAAGGTCTGGCTTGATATCGACTCACTGCCTGTCAGCCAATGAGACGCCTCGCTTGCTCTCTGCTGATGGAAGAGCAATCTTAATGGCTGAGAGGCGAGTCAATCACACCACCACATGCACAACAACAGCAACACAAACACAACACGAATGCACAAGATGGACTGCATCTACAGTATTTATCCCTTTCATCTACAAATTATTTTTATGCATATCCACATTCTTTAAAATTTTCTTTTTTTTACTTAAAATTGGATGATATATGAATTTTGATTCATGTAGATAATATACATTTAGATAAATATTACTTGCATTCAAAAATAAATGGATTGTCCATGAGTTAAAAAAAAGGCTAAAACAGAATGGCTGAAGTAATAAAAAAAATTAAGTCTTCCAATGTCCAAAATTTGCATCATGTAATGTTGCAGACAAAAGGTTTGTAGAAAATATCATGAACAAAAACAACAATTTATTTTATGTAAGTTAATAAAGTATGAGGATGACAAATAGCCTGGAGACCTACAGGGCCTTACATTAATAAACCGTAATGCTCTCAGGTGATTTGGATGTGACTTACATCTTATATTTTACTAAAATATAAAAAAAAGACCCTTAAATTTATTGTCTCTAAGTGTGGATATGGAAGTGTGGGTGTGGATATGGAAGTGTGGGCCAAATGAATACTCAGGACAGGCTTTAAATGTCTGATTGGATGGAAGGATGAATGAACAAATGGGAAGATAAATAAATAAAAAATGTCTTCTGTACCATCATCACTGGTGTGTGGCTCAGTTCCGTTGTCCGCCTCATCAATGGTGCCTGGTTCACTGTGCGGGCTATCACTACACACACACACACACACACACACACACACACACACACACACACACACACACAGACACACACACACACACACACACACAGAGTTGTCATTATAAAGAAATTCCCACTATTAAATAAAAACTGATTTCCATTTTCAAAATATATACACACGGAAGGGCAAAAATCTACATTCCAGTGTTTAGGTTTCCAGATTATACCTTTAATCACACACCTTTCACCTGTTCCACACTGTTTATTGCATGCTTGTGCCACTACTATGACAAACAATGTGGATACATAAGCAAATGTGACTGCAGACTTCAGACAGATTTGGCTACTTGTCTTTTTTTAATGCAGACGTCAGTCTAAAGATCAGATTTGAGAAATGAATTAAATTTGCCCTGCTGTCTGGCCGACATCAGCGTTCACTGAGCACTTACTGTCTAGCATTATGAAAAGAGCTTGAGTTTCACCTCTACTGACATTAGGGTTTCTTGAGTATTTTCATAACACAACCTAATACAATTCCTGTTTCATTTGAAGCATAAAATTCAGTCATTTACATTTACGGCATTAGGCAGACGCTCTTATCCAGAGCGACTTACATTTATCTCATTTATACAATCGAGCAGCTGAGGGTTAAGGGCCTTGCTCAAGGGCCCAGCAGTGGCAGCTTGGCGGTGCTGGGGATTAAACTCATAACCTTCTGATCAGTAGTCCAACGTTTTAACCACTGAGCTACCACTGCCCCAGGCAAGTTACTACTGCTGGGTGTGTACCATGAATGAAACCCAAATAGCAATGTTCAAATAACTTTTATACTTCACTTGAGTAAAGCTACGAAAGCAACTGATGTCCTTGCTTCATTAGGGATGTGTGATCTCTGTGCACAAAAAGTGGCTAGACATTTTTTTTTCATGCACACAACGCAGTAAACAGACCCACTGCCACCACAACAATCCAGATAATATAGATTTCACCATTCTGACTGTGAGCCCCCTCGTGCTAGTGCAATTTAGCACAATTTAGCCTCATGTTCAGCTACCACACTGTGAAGCAGATTAAAACCCAGAATTTCTGTCCTGTTTGTGGACTAGCATGTGGCACAGAACCTATTAATTACTGACTGTCAATTTTTGTTTACATGACAGTTAAAAAAGCTCTATTTAGTTGATACCTTAAGTCTCCGGTAACTTGTTAGTTACTAGTTAAAGTCTAGTTAGGTTGTTGAATGCGTAATACACACTAAGTGGTATGCGCGAATATATATGAACTCTGGTGGAGGGGGTGACTCTGTGTAGTCATAGTCAATATACTCTACTAACAATATTTCTGATGTAGCACATCCTATTTACATCCTCAACAAAGTTTTGGCTATGAGGTGTAGTGTTCTCTCTGCTTGCACATAAAATATTAAAATAATTATAATATTAAATTTAAAATTCACATGCAATGTGTCTGGCTAGCAGCTTTTTTCCACTCAATATGTTTAACTACAAGAAGACGTCAGAGACCATGACGTCAAGGTGCATCACATGATGATTAAACATATACACCAAATGAAAACCTAACTACAAATAAAAAAAAAAAAATCTCAGACACATACTCTGCTTGTTGCAGGCACCTGGGCTACTGATTTGTCCATTCCTGATACATTTTGACCAAAGCTTAATACATATTTATCATCATACATTACTCTAAGACACACTCAGCAACCATGCTGAATCACTTAAAGTCCAGTTCTTACCAGTACTCCTCTCCTCCTGTCATGCACTTCTCGTATACAGGGCCCTCAAGTTCCCGGTGGCTTGGGAAGATGGCCTCACTGTGGATGATGATGGTCTTGATGACTTCATTCACGTGGGCCTGACAGGCTACAGGGTCCTGGCCGTCCGGGATGGGCATCAGAGTGGGGCCGAAGCAGATGGCCAGGTTGTAGGGATCCATCATGTTCTCATCGCTGTACTGCGACAGACTGGTGGTGGAGGAGTGAAAGAACAGATACATGCAGAGAAATAGGTCTATAAATAAGTTTCCAGTCATACAGGGCATTCTGAAAGCTCTAGTAGTAGCAAAGTATAATCCTGGTGTAAGGTTTGAAGCATCACTTTAACTGAATGTTGGGAAATTATGCAGCATTTTAGGCAGACAATGACCAATAAAAAATTTTATACCTGGGAATTGATGGCCATAGAAATTCTACACTATACTATACTATACTATACTATACTATACTATACTAGTGAAGTGAAGTGACTTTGTGGCCAAGTGTGGTGACCCATACTCGGAATTTGTGCTCTGCATTTAACCCATCCANACTCGAACCCACGACCTTCGGGTTCACCTTCGGGTTACAAGTCCCACTCTCAGACCATTAGGCCACGACTGCCCCCATACTATAATTCTATACTTTTATTTACAATTGTATACTTCTCAACAGAGACAGCCAGTGCTAAATAGAACAACCCCGTGAAGTGACATTTGGCTTATTTTAGCATTATACTGCTATATCTTTTCACTTAAAGGAATGCAAGAAATGAAGTGAAGGCATTTAAAGGGATACTCCTACTTTTCACAATCAAATCTCTATCTACTGCAAATGCATTTGTCCAATTTCCATGGACAAAAATGTCAACATACTTTTCTGTACTGAGAAAATATCCTGTGTACTCACTTGTAAGGCAAGTCTAAGGGCAGTTGTCAAGTCAGACAGTAAGTGTTTAAAGTGTTTAAATTTTTGTAGAATGCGTTCCTGGAGTCATTATTGAAAGTATTTGTAATCAAGCTCCAGTTCTGTATAAGATGTGACTAGTGTTTCATATGGAATATTATACCAACATAGTCAACACTGCTCAAAGTAAACATGGAAGTGTTTCAGTTTCTGTCACATGGACACCACAAAACCAGAGGGATTTCATAGGCAACTACATAAGAAAACTACACAAGAACAGCTTTGGTAACGTCATTCTCTCATGCCATTCTCATTTTAAGGCATCTCATACTGTTAGGGTGCAATTCTTGTGAATTGAAACATTTAATGACAGAATTCAACAACTGTCCTTAGACTTCCATTTTAAGTGAGTTTTGAGTAAGGGTGTTTTATCATTCTTTTGGTTTTATCATTCTTTTTTATCATTCACAAACATGCTGAAATTCATGCAAATGTGCTACAAATGCAATGGATAGACACTAGGTTGAAAAACACTACAGTTGCCCTTTAACCCATAGCCCTGTCTTCAGTCTTTTATCCAGTATTCCTTCCGGCCTGCACAAATATTTATGATTTGACTGTGCTACTACATCAGCAGTGCTGCTAGATTTCCTCTGACAGGCAAGTTAATAGCACACACTTAGCCCCATTTTCAACATTATAATTTTGTCTGGCTTTACCGCACCACTGTGCAGAAATCACAAGCTCACACAGTTAGGTGCAAGTCATGATTCAAGGAACCACAATGGCCTGATGAGGCAAGACGTACTGACATCAATCTTTCCTTTTTCTGGCATTCAAGGTGGATACCACCAACGGGATTCACTCAACTCAATTCCGCGGTGCCATTATACTGCATCCAGACACTATTGTAACTAAACACTACTGAAAATGGAGACTTAAGTGCGTGAGAGCTGAAAATGCAGTAGGCACAGCACAGTGAAAAAGCACATAAATAATGAAGCTGTCCAGATAAAACTTCAGGATGGGAAACTGAATTTTTTTTTGTTCCATAGGGGAAAGGGTGCAGAAGAAGCATTAATAATAGCATAATAAAACAAGACAGGTATAGTACAGCAGAGAGAAATGGCTTTTCGCTGGCATAAATAACCTCTAAAGTACTGCAGACAACCAGACAACGCAATGAATAGGACATAAACAGTAGGGGCTGCTCAATAACTCGGAATATAATGAATGCCTGTGTGTTTGACTGCAGTTATTCATACACCTGCTGATTTACTATGCAGCCGAGCCCTGTACATCCAATACAAACACAGAGGCATGTGCAAAACTAATCCCACACTCACACTCGTACTGAAATCATACAGTTAAGTCGAGAAACGGAAACCCTCAGACTCACTGATTGAGGAATGCAAACAGGTATCTCATGACGATCATGATGGTACGTGGAAGAGTGACGATGATCTGCTGAAGGTGATGGACTCTTTCAGCAGATGAATCGAGCTCTGAAACAAACACACAAGTAAATCTTTTCTTTCACATCTGCTTAACAGAATCACGTTATCAACCGTTGTCAAGTTACTCTTAGCCGTAAAGGATTTATTTGGTGCAGTCCAATTCTTTTCATCATGCAGGTTAAATTAGATTGACACTGAAGACAAGCAGGCATGTAGCACACAGGAGAACTCACTAATGGTGGAGATGAAGTCAAGGAAGCGTTCCTTAGGGAAGAGTGGATTCTCCAAGCCTCTGAAGTACAACTTCAGAACCCCCGCCACTGAGTTTATGTCATGATCACTCTGATCGTCGATAAGTGGGTCTTCACCTAAAAGTGGAAACACTCAGTGTGTTCATAATTCATGAGGCTATACAAGTTGCTCAACAGCAATTTCCTGTTGTTTATCCATTTATGTTGTGCAAACATGAGCGGGAAGAGTGCTCTGAATAAATAAATGCATAATACACAACAAGGGCTGTGTGTCTAAAATACTGTATGTGGTTAATGAAGAAAACAGAGCCATAACTGAAAATCCACTGAGTTGGATAATAACAGGAATATTTGAAAGAAATCTAAAATGGTTTATAAATGCCTTCTTTGTAGGGGTGTAACGATACACACAATTCAAATTCAATATGATACAATGCATTTTCAATGCAGCCAACATAAGCACTGCCTGAATATATGTCTGATGCAGGCAATGGCTTTGAACGTCTAGCAATGACAGGATCAGTGTGTTTCTGTTGTGCCACTCAGAAGCCTTTGTGCTCTTATTTGGCAGATTCAGCACACTATAACGTTTTGCTCTGCCATTCATTGGCTGTCCGTGTCGTAACTTACCAGGATCTTACCAGTAAGTGCTCCCTTAACCCACACCTTAAAGATTTGGGCAAATCTTCCAGCTCTTGCTTGCTGCTGAACGCAGAATTTGCTGCTTTTCCCAAATTAATATGCAAGTATGTGGTATATTAGCTTGTGAAACAGTGTGCTTATGAGAAGCTTGTTTTTTTTTACCCCTGTAGCCTCTGCTGATTCGAGATAAAGAGGAAGCTACCTTTTCAGCGGGAGTGTGTGCTTTATTAAGCTTCATTATACCTCATGTAATACAAGCAGTATTTTATGACAAATAGCCTACTTTATTATGGATGTATTCATATTCTGGTGAATGTGTTGCTTGATTCGCAGAGGTATCGATTCGAGAGCCTTGTATCAAACAGTACAGTATGTCGTATCGTAATCCCAAACATCTTTGATAAGAAAACATAATCTTTTCCGACACAGACTAATCAGTTTAAGAAAGAAAAGCAATTTGAAACTATTACGCTTCCTCCCCAGCAGACTCACCTCTCTCAAATGAATTTTTAATATCGTTGACTTCCACCTGAGATCCAGGAACTCGGAATATGCCTTGCTGCTGCAGACCTGAAATAGAACGCAAAAAATCTGACACCAGAAAGACTCACAGCATGCCACTTTCCATCTGAGAATGCATAACACAAAGCAGGGAAATGCAATAAAGAGCTTTTCTGCTCAATGAGGCAGATGCCCACTTGCTTTTGAGGGACTTGTGGTTTCTATGAAATCTACTCTGATCAGTTTCTGAGATTTCATTAGATATGGAATGCCACTAGGCCAGTGCAGACATGATGTGTCAGGTAAACCAACAGCCCTGCATGGACGGACGATGTAATCTGATATAGGAAATGAAATGAGAATGATTATCTGACTCATAGGCCTACGTCACGAGAGAGAGGAGTTTGGAATGAAACAGGGAGACTGTGGTGGTCTGCTCATGTTGTTATGAGTGAAAATGTGTGGACATGTTGTCCTGGGACGAGTTAACCACTACACACACGCAGATATAAAGCTCTGGGAGTTGCAAAACAGACATGCAATAAATCGCACAGCTGTCCAGCTTTACTGCGGCCCAGTGTTCAGACCATAATATGCCATCTAATTTACTTAATACTGCCTTCATTTTTATTACCCAAAGGACACAGATTACAAACAAATAAAACTCCAGCTTTAGTGCCATCAGAAATTAGCATTGGCCATGAATCTTGGAGGCGCTATTGAAAACTCTAGTACAAGCATAAGTCTGGACCTGAGAGCTCTGAAACACTGCTGGCTGCATCTCAAAATACTCTAAACACCAAATCATAAATCACAATATTACACTGATGCATGGGTGGTGTTTTTATTGTTTGTGGACAAAACCCTTTCTAAGAAATATTATACTCAAGAAACAAAAATCAATAACTACACAGTGTTTCATATAAACAAAAAAATGGCTTCCTGTATCAATCAATATCACTGAATCCACTTTCACTGCAAATACCAGTAGTGGAAAAGCCATATTCCACTGACTTTACCTCACCCTTCCAACAATCTTCCAACAGTCACAACATTTTCAGCAGATGCATCTGCACAGATGAGTATTCAAATTAGCATCTGCGCTAAATCTACATATCCTCCACCCTGCTGTTTAGTGTGCATAGCACTCTCCATGAATGATAAGAAGGAGCTGTGTTTATAATAAAATGCGTGCTCACTTACAGCCAATAAGAACTCCTAAGCAGTGCAAACCAAACCCAAATCTGAACTGCTTACCATACAGATTGATGTATCGAATGCAGCTTTCCACCACAAGAGGAATGGGCTGACCTGAATCCTGAGAACAGAGATTAAAAAAAACACACACAAAAGACCAATGCACACATTATTATAAGGCTTATAATCTATTGTATACACCCCTGTTAAAATTGCAGATTTTTGTGATCTAATAAATGAAACCAAGATAAATCATATCAGATCTTTTTCCATCTTTAATGTAATATAGCAACCAACAAAATTCATGTGGAAACTAAATAGAAACGTTTTAGGAAGAAGAAAGAAAACAGATTGTGCTTTAACAAAGCACACAGTCTTTTGGGTAAGTGTCTACCAACGTAGTACATTTTGATACTTCCTTGCAAAAATGCTCCAGATCTCCAGCCCTCTTCAAGTCATTCCACAGGGTTTTGATGGTATTTAGCTCTGGGCTCTGACTGGGCCATACCAAAACATAGATCATTTCTTCTGAAGCTATTTCTTCATTGACTTGGACTTTTTTTTTGAAGGTGAAATTGAAGGACAGACCTGTAGCCTTTGAGCTAAAATAGATTGGCCAAGTCCCAGCTGAAGAGCAGCAACTCCATAGCCTGATGCTGCCACCACCGTGCTTCACTGTGGGTGTGGTGTTCTTTGGGTGAGGAGCTGTGTTGTTTTGCGCCAAACATATATTTTAGAATCATGTCCAATAAGTTCTACCGTGGTCTCATCAGACCATAACAAATTTTGCCTCATGGCTTGGAGTGACCATGTAAGCTTTGGCACAATTTAGTTGGGCTTGTTGATAGCCTTCATGCTGTTCCATGTTACATCTAATGCTTTGAAAATTCTTTCGTACCCCTCTCCTGATTGATTCCTCTCCACAATGAGATCTCATGCATGTTTTGTAGAAAAAATTCCCACAGAAAGAGCTGATCTTTATTTGGTCTCAGTCATGTTTTCTTTTTCTTTTTCCTAAAACATGTCTATTTGATTTTCACTTGATATATCACAGATGGAAAAAGATCAGATGTATTAACGGTGGAAAAAGATCTGACACAATTTATCTTTCTTTCTTTTTTTTTTTTTACATCACAAAAACCAGCAATTATCATGGGTGTTTTGACATTTTATATCCATTGTATGCATGTATGTATGTATGTATGTAAATATGTATATATACACATATGTATGTATGTATGCATGTATGTANTGTTAGTTTGTTGGCATTTTACTTAAATACATTCAAATATTAAAGTACAGAATATGAAGCTATGATATGACTCAAGTGAAATTTTGGGGTTTAAAGCATGCAGAGTAATTGCAGAAAAGAACAGCACATTAGGCACATCTGTTCTCAGCAAATGTTCATCTCCAATTAACGTGTATGTTAAAAATGATTATGAATGAAAGGTCCATGTACTTGTTTTTTATTCCATTTTTGTGTCTGTAACATAAAATAAAAATAAAACATGAATTGTTATTTAATTATTATTTCAAAATCCAGGTGGGAGAAAAAAATCAAGTTATTTATTATTTTTTAATTTTGTCATAAATAGCAAATAAAACAATTGAAAAGACTTGTGTTTCTTTGGATTCTTTGTAAGAAGTTATAAATGAACTAAAACAGAAAAAGGGTCAGCTTTTCTGAAAACGGGTTGATGCTGATAAGGGCATAAATCATAGGTCGAAGCCAACCAATACACCTGTGACTCTTTAGGTTTAGGTAGCTTTAGGTATGCCTTAGAGACTGTATTTTAAAATGATTATAGACATGGAGGGGAAAGGATTTTCCTCCACGAAAAATATTATGAGCTATTATGAATATTATGAATTTTATATAATAAAATATTATATACATTATAAAAAAGATAATGTTGCATCATTGTGATGAAACAAAAGACTTTTCCTCAGGAACTATTAGGAGATATAAGCTGAATATTGCTTAAATTGCCATTTGCCAGCTATAAATGCAGTAAGCACCCAGACTTGGCAGACCTAGCTACCTCTGTACTGACTACTATATTAATGGAAACATGTATTTAGCTCCTTTGGGGGAGAGAGAGACCAAACATCCTCATGATTACTTTAAAAAAAATCCTACAAACAGTTGTTGTGGGTAAGGTTAGCAATACTGACCTTCTGTAATAGGCTGTGCACCATAAAGACTAAGTGTGTGTGTTTGTGTGTGTGAGAGTGAGAGAGAGAGAGAGAGAGAGAGAGAGAGAGAGAGAGAGAGAGAGTTAAACCTTACCCGGTGCATCAGTCTGTTCTAAGCAAGCATTTGTTGTGTATTTGTGGTAAGTAATCCTAATCTTTCCGATACTCATGAGGATGTTTGGTCTCTCCCCACCCTCAGTACAGAGGTAGCTAGGCCTGCCAGATCCCCGTGCTTACCTCATTTATAGCTTTAGCCACTTTTATTTCCATATTAGAATCGCAGAGTCACTGGCTAAGACTCACAGGCATATTAGCTGGCCTTGACTATGACTAATGATTTACAACCTTAGGCAACAGCGACATGGCTTGCTTTTTTTGTTTTTCCTGCCTGGATTTTGAAATAGTGATCAAATAACCATTCATGTTTTATTTTTCCATTTCTGTTGCTGACACAAAATAGAATGAACAAAAAGTACACGGACCACTGAACTCACGTCTGATTAGACAAGTGAGAGTCTCCATTTGTTCATCAGTAGCATAAGAAACCAAAATGACACTTTTGTTTTTGCTCTGTGCTAATGTACCTGGTGGCGAATACGGGCATTCCTTCTTCCCCTAGGACAGAAAGCAGTGGCGAGAGGAGCAGAGGGGTGAGAAAAGCAAGACAATCACAGATTAGGAAGGAACGACAGGATCGCCATGGAGACGACACTGTCGTCCTGATTCTCCGAGCGGTTGCTGGAACGGCTCAGGATGCAGCACGGGGTGGCACAGCTATCATATAAACACAGTTAATCCTGTTTCTTTGTTAAAAAAAAAAAATGGTAATTTCTGTGCGCCTACTGGTTTTTGTGTGTGAACCACCACCCTTACAATCTGCATCATAACTGCCAGGAGAAGAAGGAGGCATGAGTTACAGAAAGGCACAGAGGAAGGGAGCTAGCAAGTGCTAAGAAACAGAGGATAAACAGCCTGCGTGCCACAGTCAGCCCTCCATTCCAGTAGAGAGTGCTGTCTATTACAACATGGTACCTTAATGAAGGTCTCCATATTTCCGTTAAACAGCTTATGATTATAGACGGAGCGTGGCCGGGGTTTCCGTAGTTTCTGTGGTTTCGGGGGTAGGGTAGGGGGTCTGGGAAATGGATATGGCAAAGAGGAACAAAGACACATGCACACATACACATATAACACCAAACGCAACGACGTTACACCATGCAATACCTCAAATCTACAAATCTGATGAACTCAAAGGAAAATGTTTTAGTAGCTAATGACATGTTTAAATAAATAAGAGTGTTACCCTGTTTCACCTTAATGAAAAATAATTATGCTCTCATTAATGACCCCTAATTAGCTTCATACCGACTGTAAAGAAGGTTTGTGTTCACCAAGTTAAGTGGCTTTTACAGCAGCCTCCTACAGTAGCACACGCTGTGCCATGAATGCTTAATTGCTTGCTAGAGTTGTGACAGCCCACACAACCTAATACAATATCACACTGAGCTGCACTTAGATGTAAATGCCAGGAAAACTACACACGCTGGTGTTTACATTTAGTTCTGGAGTTATTCTTCAATGTTGGCCATCAAAATGCTACACAGGCCATTCCTTCTATACGCCGACCTTTTTCCTCCCTGAGGAAAACATATCATATATCATATTAACTACAAAACATGGTTTCAGGCTGCATTTATTTGCGCAGCAATTTACAGTCACACTTAATGTTGCAGAACATGCTAGAAAGAAGACAGCTATAAACAGTCATTCTCTCACAAGCATCTCTCATTTCTTATTGAATTTAAGTACTAAGTTGTCTCCTGTAGACTTTCATGTGTCTGCAAACTTAAAGTTACAGCTTTACCTATGACTGCTAAAGCTTTGACACTGGAGACTCCTTCCAAAAATGCTAAACATCTCCTAACAGAAACCTTCACCATATGAACAATTACGCACATTTTTAATCCGTGTATGAGGAGCGACCGCCGCACAAGGCCCTGTGTAAGCTGTCACTATAGAATAATGTATTAGAAGAAGCACAGCAGCAGCACATGGAAGACGTTACCAACATAATGCTGCTATTAGATCCATTTGAAAGATTTATAGCTGCAAACATATAAGCAGAAGTTCACAAGACATTCCTTAATGTCAGCTTTTTTCAGAAATGGTTAATTGTCCAAACTGGTAGCTGATGAACAGTAAATGTCCGTCGCTGGAGCAACGGTATGTGCCATAGCATGCTGCTCAGCAGTTTGAGCAGGTTTTCATGAGCATGTGCACAGATGGTGGTTGACATCTGCTTGCCAGCGGACGCTCTATTCTCTCTCAAAAAAGACTGGGATAGCTTTCCTTGCCCTGCTCAGCGAGAGTACTGAACCTGCCAATGACAGCTTGGGGACAAGTCCTCTTCGACTGCTCTGCAGTAACTCAGTAGGGGGGCCAAAAAATAAATATTTGCCTTTCCTTCCATTTCTTTCTTTGTCACTGACTTGTTTAGGATTGTTTGTTCAGCTGAATGGAATGCAAATTGACTAAGAGAGAATATTTTTTTAATAATAATAATAATAATAATAAAAACACTACCTTCTGAATTGTAGTGCATTTTGAAGCATGAGCACCAGTTTTCACACTTTTATTTCTCTAGGACAAATTACTACTGGAGTTAGACCAAAATCATGCACTTGATATTTCTGCCTAATGAATTTAAATATAAAGTGAGAACTATTATTTAGAGAGATACATCTCATTATATCTCCCCTTCCTTCTTAACCCAGATTGAAATATATTTTTAATGATCTATTAGAATCTATCAGTGAATAATACCCTGTGTTTAGGTTAGGCATTTGGGGGTTGTGATTATTACACAGCTCAGTGCAAGCTACACAATGCAAGTAGCTCAGATGTGAATTAAACCAGCAGTATACATATATACATTATTTTTTCATGAAAAGGGGAGAATCAGCAAAATTGGAGTCATTTCAGCATGTAACACTCGATTATTTAGTGTTTAACACTTTCAGGTCAGTACAATCACACGAAGTGTCAGTTCAATCAGGAGAAATGCTCTAAAGAAGTCATTTTCCCAAAGGTCTTACCTTGTTGTTCCACACTCAGCCCGTTCTCCTGCAAAAGAAGGAAAACAATTTGGGGGGAAAAAAGATCAGAACAATTATAAGATCTTGTGCTCTCAGAGTTTTGATGGAGTGGGTGTGGGGCTTTAGTGAAAGTGACCCAGTCTACTGACAGAAGGATGAATGGGTGAATGGCAACCCTGATATTCAGACAAAGGAGTGCTGTGGTCGCTGTAGAAACCTCAGCGGATCCCTGTGGGGTGCTAGACGTCTCGCAGGGGTGAGAAACGGGAACGTCTGAGTGTCTATGTATGTGGCCAATTAACTGCGTTGCATGTGACAGCACATTAAGCTATTTGTCTGAAACATGGTAATGTGAAAGACTGAAAAAGGGGTTTGAGGAAACCGACAGACAGACACACAGTGAGTCTATCACATATTTTCCCAGCAGCTATCACTGGACAAAAATTATGCAAATGGAAAAAAATGGTTGCTTCCCCTAACTGAACAGCGGTACACAAGGGACTGTCTATAAATGAATCCCTCAGCCATAAAATGAATCCAAGTTTTAAAATAAACAAGTGTTGAGCAATTGCTTATTTATGTCAGTGTCTCACCAGCATTGCCTTTTGGGAAATAAAATGATATGAAAAGTATCTTTGTCCATTTTTTCTTAAGAGTTATGACATTTTTTTCTCTGAGTGCTATAAAGCATTCATGTGAAGAAAGAGTGCATTTCCTGTCAGTTATTTTCCAGAGAAATAGCTTGGCTGAAGCGCCACAATAATACTCCCTTTATAAAGTGTCCAGCCCCATTCGCCACTTAATGTTGTCTTTATGTAATTCCATATCCATGAACGCTCCAAGAGACCTACTTGGATGATTTTACTCCAAATAATTCTGCTTCTGAGAATCTGCATATCTGCTGTGAATGTCATTGAAGCAGAAATTCTCAGAGAACGCTTTTTTTGAGCAGGCAGCCAAGAAGGAAAAAATTATTTAGACGTTGCTGGATGAGAAGGAGGCCAATTTAAAACATCAATCCAATTTCAGATTGCTGGAGCATGTCCAAGTTAGCTTTTAGACTTTTGGCCTTGTCCACAGACATGGCGGTGACACCAGCTGACGGCTACCTCGTCAACCGCGAGGACATCACTACAGCTGAGTGCACCCAGTAAGCCAGATCATCTAATGCATCTACGATCAATTAGGTGAATAATTAAAAACAGGGGTTGTACCTGCAGACACCATATGTCTCTCACACACACACACACACACACACACACACACACACACACGTGCGCGCGCGTTTAGCTTGTGGCCAAAACAGGATCCAGACGTCTAGCCCTCCCTGTCTGGTCTGATTTGGTGTAATTGAGTGCCTGGGCTGCTGGATAGCAGGGGGGCATATTTGTCTGAGAACATCCATACGCGTAGCAGGTCTCAGCTGGGTTCTCCCACACTGCGCTGCCATTAGATTAAGACACAACGCCCCAGCAGCTGGCCAAACGCTCATGCTGATTGATTGGGTGCAAACTGGCCATAATAGAGCTGCCAAAAACCAGGATGAGGGTTTCTCTCTATGGACAATGGAAAAAAGAACACCTACTAGCTTACACTACGGTGGCCTGTGAGTGCAAAATGCATACAGCATATCAGAAAATGCAAAACAAAACCAAATACACTACAACAAAATCAGACACATCTGATGCTCATTGCTGATTGGCTACCGTGAGTTTACAGTAAGAGGTTTATACTGGTTACTTACAGGACTACGAAAATAAACACGAATCCCATAAATATACTCCAATATCATTTATACGACAGACGGCATTAATACGAGTATAAAAAAGGAGTAAGAGTAATTTGTACAATACACAATATGTATGACCATATATATATAGTGCTGCATTTAAAAACAAAAAGCTGTTGGATGATACTATGCTCAGTAAGGACCTACTCTTTCTGTTTTATGTTAGCGCTGATGTGTTTCTGAAAGTTGCTGCTGTGTGTTTTAGGTTTTGTTGCTACATTATCTGACCAGCTTGCGCATTTTGTTTTGTTAACGTGTTTTGCGCTTACAGGCCACCGTATTAACCTTTTCCCAACTGCCCCCAATAATATACTGAGCAGACCAGTATTAGGGGCTCCTCTTTTCGACATAGTGGTAGAAGAAAATTAACGAGTAAACTTGTTGTTTGTGAGAAATTTCTGGTCCGCACTGAGGAAGCCTTTTAACGACACTCTTCATTAAAGCGCTGGCTCTCTAGGAATGATGGGATCTTAATTTGACGTTATCCTGCATCGACCAAAGTCACAATGAGCGACCTTTTGCACAAGGTCTGACACTTGGCATTTAGCGCTCGTTATGCAAGCTCTTACCTTCCCCCAGCGTCTGCTTCAGGAGGTCGTGCTTGGCCTGCAGTTTAATGATGAGGTTACTTCCGTTCAGGTACTCTTTGAATTTCTGCACACACAGCACAGATGAAGATGGCAGTGATTATAACACAACCTCACAGTGACAAAAAGGATAGAGCTGCTTGCTATGGCAGATCAAATTTTGTTGTGTATTTTGCACGGCAATAATTCAATCTGTTCTCTACGAAGTTTCATCTTGTTTTTGTTGCTAAGTCCCCGAGCCTCGTCCTGAGAGTCTTATGATTTCATTTACGATATGAGCACGCTGGGTAGACTTTCATTTTCAGTGTATGAGTTCAAGACGCTGTATCCTGTGATCAGTTTACAAAAAGTGATATCTCACATAGTAAATGAAAAAAGACTCAAGTTATTTATATAGGCTGTGTCATAATTTACACTATATACCTGTGGTCCTCAAAGCAGGGTCAGGGGAAACACCAAGCACTGCTCGGTAGTCAACTCACATCCCACTAATATCAAAGTACAACATTTTTATAGTTTACTATAGTACAGTATCGTATAGTTTATCCTGTTTGACTGGCCATTTGAGTTGAATGGCTTTAATCCAAACCTCACTAACTCAAAGTGTTCGTCCGGACATTTATTTGTACGTAGATTACTGCTAAAATTAATTTTTTCTTTTTCACAATATACAAGTCATTGGAATGAAATGCTCTGTGGTTGTGCCAGAGAACATTTCCTTCCCGAACATATAACGCAAAATAAAAAGCTAAAGTACATATATAAATAATTAGCCGAACATTTGAACAGTTGGATTATGTTTATAAAATAACTCTATGCTGAGAGGATCTAGGGAATGCGTTATACTGTTAGACGGCTGCAAAACGTTTGAGAACCCTGCTATATACTCCTTAAGCAAAAAAAAAAAAAAAAAGGCAAAAATCTTGTACAGCTGGATGAAAATAAATGAGCATGTTACTCATGTTACCCAGACTCTGGGTATGCCTTTGTCTATGCCTTTGTCCAACACTGTCCCTCGCAAAGTCTTTTCAAATGTCTGTGCTGAAAGATCCTGGGCGTGAGGAAGTCTTTCCTGAGTAGCGTTTAAGTGCACAGTGCACAGGGCTCTACTCAATGAGCAGTGACGGAACATCAGGACACCGCAGGATTGTTTTTGCAACAGCATGTTAAACGCTAAAATAAGCCAAGGGGAGGAGTAACTAAATATTAAGAAAGAAATTACACATACGACAATTTTTTTTTGTCTGCTAAGCTTACTGCAGTAAACGCATTTAAAATGTATTATTGTAGAAATGTTTGCATGGATGCTGTCAAATCCCTGAACCAATAAATACTAAAGAAACAACAAGACTTTACAGTAAAGTTCTTTTTAATAACAATATTTAACACAATTAATAATAACTAACAATATTCTTCAGCATTAATAGACCATAACAAAGTCTATTAAAAAGTCTATTACTAAAGTTTTTTTTAAAATAACCCAAATAAGCCAAATAAATGCTTGCATTAAAAAAATGTTCATATTATCAGTAAGTAAAATTAAGACCATGATGACAGACATGAAGCAACACCGTGATGCTTAACACTGCAGTCGATTAGTGACAAAATTCAGAACTGAGGCTGTATAGTAAGTTTTAATATTTACGCCTGGACACCAGCATTTGTTTACTTATTAACATTGAGTAAAATGTTGTCATTTAATTATTGCTAATTCATGTGGATTTAAGGTATATTTAGTAGACTGAATAAACATTATTTAATGTGGGTGAACTTGTTAATTTAAACAAATGTCAAATGTGTGTTAACATTACTCATGACGTATTAATGCTGAGGTTCACTGTTAATTAAATAATGTTATTAAGGTTAATTAATGCAGTAAATAATGCTAGTTAAGGAAAGCTTAATGTAAAGCATTACCAATAAAACCACTCTGAACGCACTAGAGGCAGATCAGGTGTCGGACTCACTGTGAAGTAGAAGAGCTCAGTCTCTTGCTGGTTGGAGCGTCTCTTTGCGATGTTCAGTTTGCTCATGTAGCCTTCAGATGCCACTGATTTAATGGACTCTGTGGAACGGCTGTGCTGGAAGGCATCAGACACGTCAAAGTCCTCCACGGTCAGCATGTCCTGCAGCGTCTGCATTGTCGCATCCAGGGTCTTGCGCACCTGAGCAGCCAAAACACAACACATCTTCATTTAACAGCGTCACAGTCTATTGTTGTCTATTTGCAAATTCCCAACATAATTCCCAATCTTATAGTTAGAGCAGCCTGATGGCTTGAAATTATATTTTTATATTTTTCTTTATCTACTTCAATGCAAGTAATTGAGGATGCAGGAGATAGGGATAGGTGGAGAGTGATGATTCGCTGTGGCCACCCCTGAAGGGAAAAGCCCAAAGAAGAAGAAGAAGAAGAAGAAGAAGACTTGAATGCGAGTAATTCTGGTTTATGTCATTTCTAGACAGCCGTTAAAAGCATTTCACTGCACGTCGTACTGTGTGTGACCAATCAAATGTGAATTTGAATCTGAAATCATTTACCAGCCTTCTGACTGTTATCTGTGTAGCTCCTTGTAAAAAGTTGCTGCTATAAGCCAGTCATGAGAAAGGAGTCTTGTGCAGGATCGGTATTCTGAGCTGTTTTCTATTTACGCATCATTGCCAACCTTTTGGTAATCCATGTAAATAACCTCGCTACTGGAAAATTGCTACTTGTATTGGTACTACTAAAAGAAATATATATCGATTGACTAAACGTTTCTCGGATTATCAGATCAGACTCAGTGAAATGTGTGCCAATATCAGATGTTTTGCTGTCATCAGAATAAATACAGTGTGTGCTGGGTGTGTAGCTGGTGCCTGATCCTGGCCCACTTCTACCTCTGTGGCCCGTCTCACCCTCCTGCCCTGCCTGATTCACACTGACACCTCTTCTGCTTGGAGCTTTCTGCACTTGACTCACTCTCTGCTGCTGTGGATGCTCTTACATGCATACGCTAAAGACTTACACTTCCCAAATGCATAATCTCACATGGACACTGTACACCTGTACCTACGAACTGCTGCTGTAATCATGAAGACTGCCCTGCTCATACTGAACATCCTCTCAACACCCTTAGCGCTGTATGAACTCTAGCTAGTGTCACCCAGAACAGGATGGGTTCGCCTTTAGAGTTCTCAAGATTCCTTCCTCATGTCGATTCAGGGATTTCTTTTTCTTTTGCCCCTGGTAAGGATCTAAATCTAAACCTAGATTTCTGTAAAGATGCTTTGTGACAATGTGCACTGTTAGAAATGCAATACAAATTAAATCAAATTGGATTAGTAATATTAAGAATTAGTGCTAGATCTTTGTAAATGTGTATATTAGGGAATTATATCCAATACATATCTAAATGCTGTAGGCTTGCCATGGCAATTGTGAGTGTATTTTATGTTTTTAATGTTTTTACACACTGCCACATAAGAATGTAAGCAAGAAAGATTTTGAAAACATTAAAATGTTGACGAGTGAGGCCTCGTCCAGTCTTCATTTCATTTCTCACTTTTAAAGTCACCCTGGCAGCCACAGCTTATTCCATCCACCCAGAAAACCGTAAGCCTAGCTCTCAAGTACAGACTCCCAAACAAGCCTGGGGTGAAATATCGCTCATATGAACAGATGAAAATGAGTACTGCCTGACTGCAACACAGACGATATGTAAAACTGCCCCAGGACTCTATTGTGAAGCTCTCAGATTAATGTGGCATATTCCCTCCCTGACACAAATCGTCCATTATGGCCTGGTTACGAGACGCACAGTGATAAGGGCTGGATGGAGCCATCAATACACGCAGGTTGGGCTATTATGGAGTCGATTAGCATCTGCGCACACTTAGTAGAAAATACCAGCATGTCGCCTTGTACTACCCATCTTCATAGAAAAACTTTTATAAATTCAACTCTTTCACTCCAACGAGAAAACACACATTATTAGGAGAAAGCGAAGGCTAAAAATACACCATGTTCCCACAGAAGACGAATTGAATCTTGGAAATTAAATCAGTGTGGTTGCCAGTGTGATGCATCCTCCTGAGTCCTTCAACAGAGCCTGAGAAACTTTTCTGACTAAAGCTAAGGGGTTTCTAAAGAGAAGATTTGGTCAAAGTTACCATCTGGCAATGCTACAGCGAAGAACAAGTATCTCCACAGTGTGCAGCCTAGCTGAAAGCCTCAGCATGGATGTGAGGTCATTCAGGGTATTGTGAAGAGACTGAAATTGTTTTCAGTACATAAAAAATGGATAAGCTGACTTTGTTAACTTATTCATTTAATGCATACAGATGGGACTTAAAATAGAGAAGGATACTATCAAGACACTTATAAATTTATAAATATCTGAACAGTGTCAGCTTGCCTCAGCTTGCCTTTACACTGTATTTAAGCTTGATTTCCAAGAAACCTGGATTAAAAAAAAAGGTACTTCCTTCCAGATTGAGACTGAGCTGGCATTTATTTCATGGCTCTATCCTGTGCATCCTGAATGCTGATTCAAAGGTCAGCTGATGTTTGGCTCAGTTTATGTGTGTCATGTTTTCTCTAATTGATCTGATCCATATGGTGCATGACACCAATTAGTCTACGCTTAATAACACAGCAAAAGTCTAAATCCAGCCATCATTAGTTAATTAAAAGTCGACGGATGCCATCTTTGGCTGTCTATCATCCTGTGTAAGTGTAACGTCACAGTGTAAAAGGTACAGATTTGTGTAAGTATATGTTTCCGAGATGCAGCTCACCTCCTCGTTCTCGATCTTTAGTGTAGCCAAGCGGGACTGCAGCTGATGGTAGCGCATCAGGAGCTCCGTCTGGACTGGCTGCTGAGCACTCACCTGGCACACCTGACACACACAAACACGTTACAATAGCGGCCTCCTGACATTCAGCTTTAGCCTTTACTTCACACTCGTTTCATGTTAGACTTTAGTACTGCATGTACAGTAAACTCTCAGTACCTGTTCCTGGAGTAGCACCTTCATGGATGCACCCACTGTATCCTGTAGTACATATTTTTTCTTTTACTCTCTAATTTAAGCCAATTAAAGACACACCTGTGGTCCTTAAACCTGTTATGTACCTTAAATCATTTTAAAGGTTCTTTATTCACGTTTCCATACTAAAGATACAAATGTACTCTTTCGGATACCAATCTACTGACAAGAAGCAGAATCAGAGACTGCAGTTCTTTACACATGCCAAAGTGTCTGTTTAAAATTACATACTCTGAGGCCTTGATGCCACATTGCACACAAATGTAAAGTAATCTGAGAATAAGATTTTATTCTTTTTGCAGAATGATACAGTGTTCGGTAAATATGTTGCAGTCTGGAAAAAGTCATCAAATGATGATGCATGAATTCTGGCAAATACACAAAAAATCAGATTTTGGTGGAAAATTGGGTTTTTCTGCCGAAAACATATTTTCACACCTGGACTTTGACACTAGCAAGCGTCACTTGTGTTGCTTGTAGTTAGTCGCTTGTGGACATGGACTGACCAGTTTTTTTTTTTGTTCCAATGTGAAATAGTAGTAGCCAAAATGTACAGCCTACAGCTCACCATATCAGTTATACACTTCAGCATTTAAGTTTGATTTGCTTCACAAGTTAGGCTCTGTACTAGCTTTGCTAGCAGAATCGAATCAAATGTTGCGCTGTTGTTTGTTGGCTGCTGTCACTGAAATGGTGGGGTAAGAAAACCTAGACAGAATTTCCCAAAACAATATAGAAATGTTTTTTATAACTTTCTCAAGGAGGCTTTCTACATTGGTCACATTAAGTAATTAAGGAGCTAGTTAGACAAGCATGCATGCAAAACCCGGCTGTAGGCTATGAAGGTATAAAGGTGAGTATATAGACATGAGTTTCATAGTCATGCTTATTATTTTTTATATATAATCAGTGTATCTGTGACTTTCCATGGAATTGTAATGAAATCTTTAAATGTATTTTCTACCTGTAACATGACTTTACATGTGGCTGAGATATGCCATACCGATTTCAATTCAGGAAAGCCCATAGTTTTCATTTACGATTTTTACATTTACATTTTCAGAACTACATATAGAGGTTTCCTCAGGAGCCACACAAACACACAATGAACTCCAGGTTAGATGGAGTGGTTATGTCCATCTCTCTCACCTCATCTCCCATGTGAGGCAGATACTCGAAGCGCATGGGAGGACAGAACACCTGGTTGTACATGTCCATGATCTTGTGCTTGTCACTGCGGGAGTCCAGGTTGTCCACGGCGCTCTCGATCAGGTCCAGGCCTTCATGGCGAGAAGTCTCCAGGTTGTACTCCGCAGAGAGATAAGTCCTAAATGTGCGTGCCAGGCTAGCATGATAACCAAGGTCACAGCACTGGAAAAGAATAGAGAACAAGAAAGGAGGACGTTTCAAAAGAACTGGCAAAACATTAGCGTGTACACCAGCTCATTTCAGTTCTCTATGGTAATGAGCTCCAAGCACACCCATTTCAGTTCTGTTCCATTAGTGAAAAGCTGAAGTGGAAAATCTTGTGGCATCACCATCAATTTGTAGGAAAGTCTGCACTGCACTTTAATTTTTTACTCACTGTTATATACAAACACTTAATAAAAACACAACGTTAGATAAAAGTAAAGACATGAAATGGCCCGAAGAAGGAAAGAGAGCAAAATGAGTACAAGCACTGTGGGATATCCTGTCTAATTAGTTTCAGTGCTAAAAAATAGCATAAACTAACCTCATTTAGCAGAACACTCTGCACGTTTCAAACATGCTGCAGGGAAACAAACATTCTGTGAATCATTACATGGGCGTTTTAATGAAGAGGAGTCAGCTAGCTCTCTTGAGCCATATATCCATCCATTAGGCTCAATTAGGTGTTTGAGTAAACTGGCACGTGAGCTCATTTGAATAACCTGATTATAAGATACTTTAGAGCTTTAGTCTTGTGTATTTACATACAACCATAATACAGTACGTGCTCCAGTGTCAATGTCTGCGTGCTTAGATACAGTGTTGCACGAAACGGATACTGAGAATCAGGAGTGCTACTGGCCTGAAATCTGGGATTGGTATTGAATCAGAAATGGCGTATTTCCCAATCAAACTCACTAATCTTTTTTAGATTTTCATGCCATGACACAACCATATATGACCACAAGCACGGGTTATTTAACAGTTTCGTATCATTACACCTGTAATATTTGACACAACTTAGCAACAGAAGCTTGCTATTATAAGCTTGCAGTTATTGTCAGGATGTCAGTATAGGATACTGTCTGATAATCAGAGCTCTGGTTTTGGTACCAAATCTACAAAATGAAAATAATAAATGGTGGGATTGGTCTTTAGAGACAAGTGTACTCACACAGCACATACTACAACACCACTGTGTGAATGTCCATCATGTAAATAATGTAAACTGATGTCAAGCATCATGCTAAACGGCTGTAGCTGTGATTAGCAGTTATCTTCATGCTATGATATACCATTTGCTCTGTCTTTTAATATTTTTTTTTCGATCCTTTTTGGATTTTTACACCATAGTGTTCTGCACCATAGTACCATTTAGTGATGTTTTTTCTTCCCTATCACATGACAGCTACCAACCAGGGAGGATGAAGACTAGCATATGTTTCCACCGAGACTCAGGAAGCCAGCCACCGCATCTCATGCTACATCACAGAGCAGTACATGTACACATACATGTGCAAACGTGTTTCTGGCTGGTGTCGCTCTGATTAACAAGGGGGAGAGTAGAACATGCAATATTTTGCTCTTTTTGTTCCTTGGCCATGGATGGCTGCAGTATCATCGGGAAGCATTCTCTAGATGATAGGGCGAACGCTTTTCTCTTTTAATTGTTAATGTGAGAATGGCACCACTTCCCTACAGCCCAGTGGCAATAAAGGGGCCTCCATTTCCTCCTCCTCCTCTCATTGCTTCCATGTGGATTAAGGATGATAGACAGACACGCCACCAGTGTTGAGCACAGGAACAAGAATGTCCATCATGAGAGAGTAAAGAAACCAGCCGCAGCAGCCAATCACAGCACTCCACGATAAAAGCTAACTTTGTGGCTGTCACACTTTAACATGGCATTTAAAAGAACAAGATCAAGAGAACGCCACAGGAGCTGTCTACCCCATTTCACCCAGCCGGGGGAATTACAAAACTGTCTCAATTCCTGTGATTTGCCATGGCCATGAAATATGAAGGCCCAGTAAACAGCTCTGTGTGTGTCTGTGTGTGGTGTGTGTGTGTGTGTGTGTGTGTTTGGGGGTTGGCTTAAGCTTTGTTTATACACATCAGACTGATTCTATTATAAATTCTGCTGTGTTTGAAGCCAGGGACAGTGTAGTACCAGGATTGCACCACTGATGAAATAACTTCCACTACGAGCTGTGCTGAGGGGTTCAGTATTGAAATCCTGCCACATTCTTTAATGCCATTCCAGGTTTTAAGCTTCAGGATTTACTGATAAAGCACTGCTAGTCTGGCTGTAGGGAGGGCCAACTTTACACAGCTAAAGGGGAAAAAAAATCAAAGGCCTGACAACCTATGGCATATGGCATAAACACCACATGAATTTCTGTGCTTTGAGGTGAAACACTGTAGCGCACTCTCACAATCTCTCTCTCTCTCTCTCTCTCTCTCTCTCTCTCTCTCTCTAATCAAACATTTGATGTTAGAACTGTAATGCAAACAAAATGCTTATTTCTCCCTTGTTATTCATAATAGGCAAAAGTGCAAATGATATAAAGTTCATGCATATTAATAATTTTCTGTAAAATAAATAGTCTTCAGGCAGCATGATGGCACACCGGGTAGTCGGTGTTGCCGTCTCAGAGCTCCAGGGTCTCTGATTTAGTTCAAAGCTCTGGTTACTGTCTGTGTGGAGTTTCTGTGGATGTTTATCCTGTGGGTTTCTTCCTGGGTTCTCTGGTTCTCCCAGCTCACAAAAACCTGATGGTAGGCAGTCTAGCTATATGTGAATTTGTATGTGTGTGTGTGTGTGTGTGTGTGTGTGTGTGTGTGTGTGTGCGTGTGTGTGTGTGTGTGTGTGTGTGAATGGTGTATTTCAATCCAGGTGTATTTCTGCCTCACACCCAGTGTTCCCAGGATAGGCTCTGGCTTCACTGCCACTCTGACCAGGAGAAAGCGGATACACACACAACTCAGTGTATAGGTGCATCCCTACACCTTATCACTATGCTTTTACTAGTTCATATGCACATGACTTATCCTGAATGTGCCACCTTCATATTTGTGTGTGTGTGTGTGTGTGTGTGTTTTGCCCTTTGCCATCTCATGGAATACATGTGTAAAGAAAAAAAAAACAGCAATGCACTGCTGTACCCTGTCCATCTCTCAGCAGAAATCCAGGAGGACAGCTTTGACCATCACACACACACACACACACACACACACACACACACACACACACACACACACGCACACAGCAAGGTGTAAGGATGGCAAATCCTTCAGTGTCACTGAGGAAAAAAAACCTGTGTATTTACGACAGGACGATCACTGCATTACCAAGCATAACTCTTGTGGGCAGATTATAAGCTAAATAAAAAAATAAATTGGTTTTAAGTTAAAGCAAACATCTGCTATGGAAGAATGTATAATACTGGAATTATAACATGATGCAGCAGTGGTGGGTGCCAGAATTACAATGCCAGAAAGGGTATAATTATGCAAAGCAGAGAAAATAAAGTCTGTGAGAAACATTTGGAGGAAATAACATAGATCGGCTTTAGCAAGACCCAGTACCCACAATGCAACGGGAAACAGATGGAGTCCCCTGCAGTTTAACTGTGTCAAACAAACACTTACACATCCAAGCCAACATACACAAACACACGTCTCACGTGGCATACTCACGTCAATCATGTCGGAGACATCGTGAATGTAGTATTTTGCCACTACAGCGTTGGTGGCTGCCAAATTCAATAAATAGTCGTTGCGAGCTTTTGTGCATTTCAGCTTGTTTTCGGAATATTTGGCTTGTCTCTATAGGAGGAAGAAAGAGGAAAACAGAGGGAACATTTTATTTATTTGGAAAAAGTACATTGCAAGTAGTTCCATTATACAACATTTATTTCTGGTTCACTGATTTGATTGGTCAAGCGGCATTCAAAGAGTGCCTGTATCTCCCATAGCCTAACTGGGACATCTCATTGTGTGCATCACTCGGCTCGTCTGCGTCCATCACCTAAAATTCCACTTCCTACTTCAAAACCATTATTACTACAGAGTTAGCGACATCATCAGGGGATATGGCAAACGCTACTTTTTTTTTAGATGAAGATAAAAAGGAACAAAGGACAGGAAAAGGAACAACTTTAAAGGAAATGTACAGATCATATGTGCACTAGCTAGCGCGTTAGCCAGTTTCCGCTAACGGAGCAAAGATCAACAGAGCATTTGGCAACATTGTGTCTGTAATATCAGTTATTTCGGGCACAAGGTTGCCAAATGTTCTGTCATATGCAATATAACGGAGCAAAGATAAATAGAACATCTTTCAAAATTGCGTCCAAAATATCGGTTATTTTATATTAATTTCGTGTTTATAGAGCTGTTGTGTAAAAGCAATATCACGCTCGCAACCATGCGGTTACACTGAGTATCGCCTTGGCTGTGATTAGCTCTGGCATCAGTATAACCGCACTCTTGCTCCTGCGATATTGCTTAGCCCTTTCCTCCTCCTGATATAATAAAATATGATCTAATGTGATATTTCTACACTTGTACATGAATCTTCCTCGCATTCAAACAGTGCAGCTGTGTCTCAATCTTCATCTGAATTCGGATAGCAAACAGGCAGTCGGTTCAGTACTACACAATACGCAACACGCGAGTTTGTTCTATAGGTGCTGACTCTGTTGCATGCTATATAGAGCTACACACACACTGAACCACATCCGTTAAACAGCTCCAGCCGGGAGGTGTTGAATTTTTTATCAAACAGAATCAGCGCTCAAATCTGACAGCTGCTTTAATGGCATTAAACATGAAGACCATCAGACTACTTGCACTGACAAAACTAAATACTTAAATGGTGTACAAACTGCAGACATGTTCTAATGAATCCTGATCACACGCATTTGTGCATTTTAAAGAAACCTAGTGACCGAAATTTGCTAAACCTCATCTGCTAATTATTATGGAAAGTGCAAATGAGCTAAATATGGATTAGTGCATCATAGTGCATGCTTTGTCTGGCTAGTAAACAGAGAGAGAGAGAGAGAGAGAGAGAGCGAGAGAGAGAGAGAGAGAGAGAGAGAGGGAGAGAGAGAGAGAGAGAGAGAGAGAGAGAGATGCCGATATCCTGTACATCCTGAGGTTATCACACATCTTCCTTTAGATAAATCATTTACACACACCGGAGTGTTTGCGGGAGAGAGGTAGAGGGATAGAGGGAGAGAGTCGGCGTGTAGATAGCGGCT
>CM074946.1:14027303-14037443 GCA_037577455.1 Pangasius macronema
AGAGAGAGAGAGAGAGAGAGAGAGGGAGAGAGAGAGAGAGAGAGAGAGAGAGAGAGAGAGAGAGAGAGAGAGAGAGAAGGGGGTGGTGGTGGTTTGGATTTTGGAAAGCCAGTCTCAGCTGGTTGGCAGGAAAAACATTGTAAATATTGATTTTGCCTGGTTGTGTTATTCTAGCAAGTTCTTTTATTTTAAATATTTTTAACTGAATACATTTCAATAGAATTTAAATGTATTACATGAAGTCTAGTATTGCTACTAAATAAAAGTGGCTCATGATTATAAAAACTGATCAGCATGAAGCTCAATAAACAACACTTTGTTCACACTGTGGGTAAAAGTTGGCCTCGTGTGTGACATGTTGTTTTCCTACGACAGTGTGAAGAGGAAATTTTAATCTGTTGTACTGAAATCTGATACATGATCAGTTGCAGTATGATCACAGTCTGAACCGATCACTGAAACTCAACGCTGGTGTAGAGACTACAGCAGAGTTTCAACCTGTGCCAAGCACTTTTAACCGGATATACAGACAGTCCACTAGAAGGTACTTATTATACCATATAATTTTATATGTTATATATATATCTGTTAACTATAATTGACTAAACATCTTGTTGAACTGATTGCCTTCTTCATTTTGTCCTAAGGTTATGCAAACTTTTTCGCTCGACTGCATCGAGCATAACAATAATTCCTGTGATTTAATGCTGCATCAGTGCGCTCAAGTTGTTAAAAAAAACACCTGCACAAGACTACAATCGAGATACAAATATCACAGTTTGCCTTTTTCTTTGCTGAGAAAGAATTACATGAAAAGGCTGATTTGAAAATTACCAAGAAGTATATAAAAAAGATGAAAATTTGATCTTCCTGTAGCCTGGACTAATGAAATAAGCATGTTAACATACATCTGTATACACTTTATGCCCAAAGGTTTATAGACACCTGACCATCACACCCATATGAGGTTCGTCCCCACACTGTCAAAGTTGGCAGCACACATTTGTCTAGAATCTCTTGGTATGTTGTAGCATTACAATTTCTCTTCACTGGAACTAAGAGGCCCAAACCTGTTCCAGCACGACAATGCTCCTGTGCACAAAGCAAACTTGGAGATTATTAAACCAGCGGAGAAGGGGTGGGGGGTTGGGGGGGTGAGGATTAAATCTGGAATGGGATGTTCCAAAATGTGCAGGATGCACATATGATGATCAGGTGTTCACAAACTTTTGGCTGTATAGTGTACTTTTAAGTTGGGTTTACCCTGTGCGATTGCAGTTGTCTCTTAAGATTATTACTTATATCTCTGTACAAGAAGATCCTGATAAAATCGTAGCTGAAATCTATAACAGGCTCTCTGATAACATGTCCTCCATGTCAGGTTATACAATAAAGATCCTTTAAAGAAGCTAACGATCCAGGCTCGTGCAGAAAATGGAGTCAGAAACAGAAAAAAATACGGAAAATAGCATTTATATAATATGTTATGCCCAGAGAAAACACATTTTAAATCACAACTCACTGTGCAAGGAGTTAGGCATGTAAGCTGGTAACATTACATTAATGAATGTAAGTATCTGATTATCGTATTGCTCTTGTGTAAGTATTTCTATTTGCAGCTGAAGCAGTGCATGTTAGTGTGTGCGAATGTCCACACATGAAGTCTTAGGCAGTCTGTATCCTCACTGCTATATAAACTAGAGCTCCTCTACGTATTACAAGGCCTTTTATCAAGTCTAATCAAGCTTTCAGGGGACTGATGAAAGCACAACAGTAAACAGAGTAATGGATGAAGGGAAGCTCCACTTTGGCAAAAGAGCTCCTTTGATGAAGGAGCTAAAGCAGCCGTGAAAGCTGTGAACAGATGAACATTATCTCAAGCCAATGAAACTGTCATGAAGTGACACTGATGGCGGCTCAGATGGCCTGTTCTCACCTTCTCCTTCATCTTCTCGATCTTCCTGACAGAGCTGCGGCGCTGGGCGCGCTCCTCATGCCGCAGGAGATTGACGTTCAGGTCTCCGGACTTGCTGTACTGTTTCTCCTCCTGCTTCTCCGCATCCTTCAGCTTGCTCTCGGCGCTGATGCTCTCTGTGTGGTACATGTGGTAGGTCTTCATCACCTACAGGGGGCAGTGAGGAAGCAGCAGGGAAACAAAGAAGTCATCTAAGGTACAAGTTTAAAATCGTATGACAGTGGGTCTGCATGTGGAAAACACTAAAATATTTATAATCTACACTTAAATGTAGTAAATAAAAATGGAAATGCAACCAAAGGGGCCCGATATTCTTAGTGCAGTCTCAGAATCTTGTCTGCTTGAAGAGAACGGTTTGGTGGTACAGCTGTCACCTCCGGGACAAAGAAAGCAATTTCGGATGCTGATGATAATGAATGAAGAAGGAAAGCAAACCCCCTCTCTCTGGGCATCCAAGAGTTAAAATATGAGTTCCTTAGCTGCTTGTTGTAATATTGATCCAAGGCATGTATGTAATTAGATAACTGCTATTCTGCAAAGACTTCACTATTGCATTGTTTAACCAGATATTCTCTTTGTAGTGATGTAAGCATAAATAAAACCTCCCCATTTCTGTAATTAGACCTCGTTCCTGCAGAAAATGACCCAGCCCCTTCTCTGTAGGGAAAGATGACACTCTAGATGGCACTTAGAATGAAACATCTGGTCTGAGCAACTTCATCCCTCAAGCACTGCACAGGGCCCTGTTAAAGAAGATCAGTGCTCCCTTTGCAGCTCCAGAAGCAGGCAATTCTATAAATATGTATGACTTGGCTGGCAAAACAAAGAAAAAGAGTCCTACACGTTTCTTGTACTTATCACAGGGTCAGATACGAGAACACTGATGAAGGTCTAGATCAGGGCTGGACATTTGTCAGCTAATATCCAACTCATTAAGAATTTAGCATTAGAAGGGGTGGACAAATGATAACTCTATTAATAAGCTTACCAGGCACGTACAATCTCTAATGTGCTGCCCAGTCCCATGGACTGTATTTCCAGAAACCTAATTAAATAGGTTAGCTGGTTAAATGTAAACCTAGTTAAAAGAAAGCTAGTATAACGTAATAAAATATGATATGCTAGTTAGTTAGGCGTATTCATTAACTGCAGTCATTATCCTTTTCTAAGAAAAGTGTCATGATTGCACGCTCAACAAAAGTCAGGAAGTCACTGGAAGACATTTAACCTTGAGGAGAGTCATATGCCAGCTCGACTCTGCACTTGCTTTTGCTCAGTGTTGTCAGTTTTGTTCTTTCTCTGGGTGAACAAGAAAGAAACAGCCCAGACACATAATCTTCATGTCTCAGGCACCCTGTCGAGTGAATTGTCCATGCTTGCCCAGCTAATGCCTGGAGTTGAAAATGTAATTTAATCCATATGTCCACTTACAGATCTTTGTCAGAGCATAAGACTGGGTAATCTATAAATAACTGAAAGAATAATTAAGCCTAATTAAATCTAATTCTGCCATGTTGTGGGTTAGCTTAACTTAATGCAAGTATATGTAAGTATACTCGTACTGTTATTGTATATGGGCAACTATCACCATGTTTAGTGCTATATTAAATATTATATAATGTAATATGACATTGATACTAAATGAATTACCACCTACAAGACATTATAATGGTATGAACAACCATATGAACAACCATCTTTCTGCCAAACATAAAAGGTCCAGCTCTTTCCTAATTCAGAAACTAATACCACCAATACTAACACTAATTCAGCTGGGTTTTTTTTTTTTTTGTTTTTTTTTAAAGAAGGCTGCCATATCCCAGTCATTAAGTGAGTCCACGGCTTCTGGCCACCATCTCCTGCTGGAAAAAGCTGTTTCCTGCAGCTCATTAGGAAGAGGATGAGCAGAGGTTTACCCTCTGGACAACTCACACCACAGTCTAGTAAAGCCAGACAACGTGAACAGCGAACACGGCCATCCTTCATAAGACCTTTCTCATTAGAGTAAAAATGAGAAAGCACGAAAATCTATTTTTAATGTGGCATTCCTAATTAAATATTACGGATGATCCTGCAAGAGCTTTCAGCATCCAAATGTAGAACTGATGCATCTATATTTCCCTCTATGCCGTGGTTTTAATGGTCGGTGCTGCACAGTTTTATGAATGCCAGCACCTGGCTCTTTTATGGTGCACAGCTTCCTGGAATATACAGCTGCTGTCCTCTGCGGAATGACTTTTACAGCACTAACAAAACCTTAACACTCATCAGCTCGTTCATCTTTTGATCAGCAGGAAGTCAGAAATCATAAATAACCCTAATAAGGCAGGAAAACATAACACTGTGTCCCCTATTTTACTATGTATACTCTAACATGGAAGAGCATGAAAAATACGCCATTTCACTTCAGCCGAGGATGCTGGCTCATTCCTCTAGCAAGGAGCAAAAAGGGAGCATGTTTACAAGCTAGATGGATCTGTATGTCTGTAAGTCCCTGAGCAGCAGAATCTCATTTTCAGCCATCCTGAGATCGTTCTGCGTGAACACAGATTTGAGCTGTTTGACTTTTACCACACACCAGTAACAGCATCTTCAAAAGAGATGTGGGCCAACACTGGTACCACTACAGTATCAAATACACCAAAATATATAGCATATTTCATGCTACGTGTAATGTAAACCTTGGTTTATGAGGCAGCATTGATAAACAAGATAACAATTTCATTAGTTTTAAGATGAAGATGGTGCAACAGATACAGTGAGCTGATCTATGAAGCCTGGGAATATGATATCGGACTTGTATGTGCAATCCACCAGAATATAAATATATCTTTAGTGGAGGCGAGTAGCATTGGGTCCCTGCTTCAATCCTGAGCTCGCTTTACTGGCTTTGTTTAGTTTCATGCGTTCTCCTTGTGACCATGTGGATTTCCTCTGGGTTCTCCAGCTTTCCTCCCACCTCCCTTAAACATGCCTCTAAGGTGAGTGCTAAACTGCTCTAGCTTTGAACGTGTGTGCATGACGTCCCATCCAGAGTAAAATCCTAGCTTGTGCTCAGCATTCTCCGTCTGTACTGCAACCCTGACCAGGATATAGCGAATACTGAGGATGAATAAATGAATGAATGGTAACGTTGTATTAAATATTATTGAGGGGTATCAATAAATCTACCACATTCTTACCAAAAAGTCTTATGATTTTTTACGTATTTTTGTTTGACAAAAGGTAATTTCTCCTACTGTCTGAGCAGGAAATTTGAGTTGCCTGAAATAATGTTTATTTTATGCAACAATTTTTGCACATTCTCTTTAAGGGTGCCAATATTTCTGGAGTCGACGTATCGATGCATAATGCTTATGTAGGAGTGTATAATGTAAGTGCTAGACATTTCACCCAAATAGATCTGACATAAAGACAATTTGTATGGAACCTTTTTCTTCATTTATTCATTTAATTATTCGTTCTTTCATCACCAGTAACCACTTCTTCATGTTCCGGGTGGCGGAGGCTCCAGAGCCTATGTCCTGAATGGGGTTGCCAGTACATCACAGAGCATGCAGCATGCACAATCACACACTCAGATCACAACTAGGGGCAATTTAGCACAGCCAATCCAACTCCAGGCATGTTTTTTTGGGGTGGAGGAGGGAAAACCTGAGAACCTGGAGGAACCCTATGGGAGAACATGCAGAAACTCCATCCAGACAGTAACCCGAGCTCACAGTGGAACTGGGAACCCTGGAGCTGTGAGGTGGAAATGCTACCCACTGCATCACCATGCCACCCTCTCCATATTCAGTAAGTGCTTTATCCTGGTCAAGGGGTCTTTGTTGTCTTAATTTATGAAAAAATACCACTTCTGTTTTTGGTTACAATTCCAGTCACTTCTGGCTGAATACACTCGGTGTACCGCAGCCCAAAAAACCAAAATGCAATTCTTATGATCTTTTTTTAAATGAACATTCTGCAGATTCTGCAAGGCGTATGTAAACATATGATCACAACTGTATACAAACAACTCAAGGTGCATGCACTGCTGCACTAAGGAGAACCTGCTGTTCTTCTTTTTTCACTCCTTGTGAGATGAGTTACTGGCTCTGCTGCAGAAGCAGTACTGCAGTCTCTCAGCACTTGTAGGGCTCATTGCTCATTCCCTACACATAACTCCACCATCAGGAAGGAGGTCTGGTCAATAACTTAGTCTGCATGTGGAGGTGTTTTTTTTTTTTTTTTTTTTAAATATTCAGTTATTTGGTTCTTATTTTGTTGTTTTTAATCATAGAGCCATAAATCAAAAGATGCAAAATGACATAATGTCCTATTTGATATATTAAGTGCTTGCATGTGCACGTTTAAAATACCCACCTACGTATATCTGCAGTTTAATCTCTCACTGGAGATGAGCCACATTCAAGAAACGTTAAATCTTGCACACATAAAAAAAATAATAAAAAAATAAATAAATACTGGCATCTTGAAGGAAAGCCTGGTGGGTTAAACTCTCCTGCATCTTGTTACTGATTCATTATCCTCTCAGGCTGTGACCTTGAAACACACACTGCTACTCGAGCTCTAGACCTCTGTGTGTGTGTTGAACCAACAGCAATCGCTGCATTCAGAAACCATGGAAGGTATACGACCTGATGACAGACAGAGCTTTTCTGCCCTCATTCAGGAGAACAATGTCACAGCTTTCAGACTGTCTGGGCTTCATTTTGGCTTGTTGCTTTCCTCTCTCATCCTAAAAAACATCCCTGTAGCATGATTCCCTCTAGGGCTGCACAATATATCGAAATTATCGAAATATCGCAAATGTAAATATCGCGATATGCATATCACAAGGGCTTGCGATAACGGAATGATTTTAATACTTCAAAAAGTTACGAAGAATTTAAAGTTTTAGGGCGACGCAGGCAGCAGAGATTGCTTTCTTTTCCTCAAAAGAACATGAAACATTTATGATGGTTATGTCATTTTCAGTTTTTAAATATATATATTTTAAATTAATAATTTAAATTGATTTTACACACTTATAGCATTATAGTACCGCATATCGCATTATTTAACAAGTTATCGCATATGACGTTTTTCTTCAATATCGTGCAGCCCTAATTCCCTCCTCTAAATTGGTGTAAATGTGTGTGTGTGGTGCCATGCGATGGACTGGCATGTGTTCCTACCACACACACTGTAATTGAAGAGGAATGAATGAATATAGATTGATTTGTACGCACAAAATGTGATGTCACTGTTCCTAAAACATCTCCTTTCCAAGCACTAGCCAAGGACCGTCCTCCACACACCTCTTTTAATGTGAGTGGTAGATTGATTGAATGAGAGGATGTCCAAATTAAACTTAAAGTATCATGTTATTCAGTGGTTGGAGGTTCCCTGAGGCCAGGATTAAACCTTTCTTCAGAAAGTGTATACATTTCCAATAGATAAAACACTTGGATTGCTGCGGAGAATCGAGGCGGCTGGATACACACTAACAACTCCAGCATCTGGAGCACATATTCATCACAAATTATTTCATACACTATATGGCCAAAAGTTTGTGGACACCTGACTATCACATCCATATGAATTTTTTGAACATCCCATTCCAGATTTAGTCCCCCTTTACTGTTATAATAACTTCCACTCTTCTGGGAAGGCTTTCCACTAGATTTTGGAGCATGCCTGTGGGGATTTGTGCTCATTCAGCCACAAGAGCATTAGTGAGGTTAGGCACTGATGATGGGTGAAGAGGTCCGGGGTGCAGTCAGTGTTCCAGTTCATCCCAAAGGTGTTCAGTGGGCTTGAGGTCAGGGCTCTGTGCAGGACACTCGAGTTCTTCCATTCCAGGCTTGGCAAACCATGTCTTCATGGAGCTCGCTTTGTGCACAGGGGCATTGTCATGTTGGAACATGTCTGGGCCTCTTAGTCCCAGTGAAAGGGAACTGTAATGCTACAGCACACAGAGACATCCTAAATTATTGTGCGTTTACAAATTTGTGGCAACAGTTTGGGGACAAACCACTTACAGGTGTTATGGTCAGGTGTCAACAACCTTGCGCCCATATAGTGTATTGCTGCACGACACGAGTCATCAACAAATCCTAACAGGGTCTAAAAGCCATTTAAAAAGGTACAGTACGAGCTGCATGTTGTATCCTAAAGAGATGAATACTTAGCTGTCTAACACATTCATTTGCAAAACAAGAAAATTAAGTAGCTAGCTAGATAACACACCCAGCCATACACATACAGAGTCTGCTCACAACTTCCCCTTCCTTCCTGACAATGAACCACGCTGAGAATGTTTTAGACAGCATTTGACAACTTCACCCTGGAAAATACAGACACCATCCGCACTGTAAAAGGAAATATTTCCCACTGTTCCACTAAGAAAGTAATTGTAAACAAACTTTGATAAGCTTTCACTGTTTCTCTAGTGTAAACACTGTGACAACAAGGTACACATCAGGTAGTCACTTCACGCAGAAGTTGTAAGACTGCTGAAAAAAAGTTCTCTCATGTTCTAGTTCAAAGCATTGGATAATGACATTTGATCATTTATTCGCTCATTAATTTTTGTATATATCTTGTTTGTTTGCTTCTTGGCAGACTTAAGAAGTGAGTCATTTTGTTTTGACAGCTTTACATTTTAAAAGTGGCACCAGCAGAAACGACATGTACTGTAACTTAGTTATTCTTTACCTCATCGAAACCGTCTATAAGGGAACTATTGAACATTGGTGCCTTAGGTTTGAAGGTAAACATAAAAACACGGAATACATAGTAAACATTTGCAAGCGGTTTGGTTTCACCATGGAAATCACTCTGAACAGCTGTTTAAAGTTTTCAGTCTGGCAGCGGCTCTAGTCTACACAGGAACTGGGGAAAGAGGGCAGAGATTATTCTCTGATACAGACGCACCGGTGTGTAATCTCACCAATGAGATGAAAAAGAAAAGCTGAGATAGCAAGGAAGATAGAGCTAACGAGAAAAAAATCCAGATAGAGCTAACGAGAAAAAAAATCCAGATAGAGCTAACGAGGAAAAAAAATCCAGATAGAGCTAACGAGAAAAAAATATAGGGGAAGAGAGAGAGAGAAGAGGAATAACACGGTTTCAGATGTCTTTTGTTTCATCCTGACTGATGAGGAAAGTTTATAGTATTGTGTGATTAGGCAGGGATGGAAGCATTAAGAGTGAAACTGCGGAGGGACGGCACTAACGTAAGAGAACTGCAGAAGGCCACAAAATGCCATTTCATCAGCAAATATTAACACCATCATCATCATTCATACAGATATCATCATCATTATGCCACTGGATGCCATGTTCGTGTCAGGCAGGTCACTTGAATGCAGGTTCTCCTTCTTCACCTAACACTGGTCAAGAATACAAACAGAGAGACAGCAGAGCAAAGGCCACGTTGCCATGGTGAAGAATGTGCCATGTGTGAGTTCTAATGGAAAAAAAAGAGCAGAAGAGAGGTGTGAGAGAGACTGATTACTCACCGTGTATAGCTCGTTTGTCACTTTCACCAACTCTTCATGCATCTGAATGCCAATTTCTTTACTCTGGAGAAAAAAGAAGAAAAGGCCAAGAAATGTTACAAAATGTATATCTGTTATGCACGTTCTCATCAACAGTAAGTCAAATGCGCATCAACAGCGAAATGCATTCAAGAGAAGCTAACGCTAAATAAGCTGTGAACAGTTTAACTCCATTATCCACTAGCTTGCTGTATTTTCTGGACAAGGGGCCATGTTACAGTTAAAAATGAATATACTGCAAATGATCTTCATCCAAGTATTAAAATTATGGTTATATTTACAATTATGTCACTTTGTCCAAATAGCTTTGGGACCCTGAAAATGGAGGTACTTTGCTGAAAATGGCTGTAAAACCAAATGGTAAATGCCATATTTTTTTGGGAACCTCTTAAAATGAAGCTAAAAGTCTACACTTCAGTCACATCTTGATTTTATCACATCTTCATTTTATTTCAAATCCATTGTGGTGGTGTATAAAGGCAAAATCACAAAAACTCTGTACTTCCAGACCTAACTATATATATATTGTTAGCCTCATACCATAATTGCCTAAGTCATATTTGAACCAAATATATATATATATATATATATATATATATATATATATATATATATATA
>CM074946.1:14037543-14047800 GCA_037577455.1 Pangasius macronema
GCTAACGATACATATATATATATATATATGTATATTTTATTAGCCACCCCACCGGCTAGAATAAAAGAAATAACATACGGTGCTCTACTTCGTCAGATGAACAGTCATTCGTTTTCCTGTAATTATTGTTATGTTTAGCAGGAGAACAAATCAGGTCCTTTAATTAATCTCTGCCAAGACTCACTCATACATCATGAGTCACCCAAACATGTCAGACCATGGGAGGTGGGAGTGAACTTCTGAAGGAAGTGATTAAAAAAAATACCTCATATTTAATCTTTCTCTTTTTAATAATGGTGGTCTGTCATGTCCAGTTTGTGTTTCATTAGCTTAGACTCTCTTAAAGTTCCAGAAATGAAGGTTAGCATAGGATATTATTTGAATTGAACATGCGGTTTAGCTTAAATTTAGCTGCCGTCCAGATGTACGCTTTAACTTAGTCCCATGAGAAAATTATCTTGTGGTTAACAGTGGGAAAGAGACACGTGCAGTCCAGTCTTTTCAAATCAGATCTCTATGTAATCACATGTTAATTGTGAAAGTTTTGTAAGATGTTGAGGTTCCCTTTGGGAGTGACGAGGTTGGACAGGATTAGGAATGAGTACATTAGAGGGACAGCTCATGTTGGACGTTTGGGGGACNATGTTGGACATGGAGCTGCCAGGCAGGAGGCGAAGAGGAAGCCCAAAGAGGAGGTATATGGAGGTAATAAATGAGGAGATGAAGCTAATGGGTGCAAGTGTTGAGGATGCAGAAGATGTAGATGATTCGCTGTTGCGACCCCTGAAGGGAAAAGCCGAAAGAAGAAGAAAGAATTGTGAAAGTTTTGCAAAATATTACTTAATGAAATGTTTTGTGCTGCAAAAACAACAATGTATTTTTTTTAGAGTTACATTTACGATATTGCACAGTATTTCCTAAGGCAAAAATGTAGTTTAATGCAAGAAAATGTAAAATATGTTCATGAATATGATGATATAAATCCCATCACCTGCATACCTTTCTGTGAAAATGCTTCTGCATTACAATATAACGTACATCAATTTCTCATTTCTTCAGCTGTTATTGCTTTGTGCCTCATCAGCACACAGAGCATAAGCCCCAGTATAGTTTACTTCCCTGGAGCAAATGCAGTACTGTAGCTAACTTCCCTTCGAGCATAACAGAAATACTGAGGTTAGGTTTGGACAACAGTGTAATATAATAATCAATAAAATTCAGTGTATCTGTTATCAAAGCTAGCTTGGCAAAAGAAAGCCTTAAAATGTAATAGTTTCTTCACAGAATTGTCTGAGAAAGGAAAACACTCGCCATATCGCTTCATCTAGCTTAATGTTTGGCCTCTGTGAGAAATTGCACGAGGTACCTTTAAGCTATTTTATTGCTTTGCCTTTACATACGTTGGCGTTTGCTACACTGATTTATTTCTCTTCCCAAAAGCTGTTTCATGTCGGTAAATCACAGAGTGCTTTTTATAATCCCCAACAATCAATAGCGCCTGCAGTATCAATGCAGCAAACAACAAAATATGAACAAAGTATTACATCTAGTTGTGTAACACAGTAACGCAATTGCAAAATGTCTTACAATATACTGAAAAAATGAGTGTCCTCTGGATGTGGCACAGTAAAAGACTGGACATCTTTTTCATGCACAATGCCCAATAAAACATGATTAGGGGCTCTTGACCATATTGCAGCCTTCAATATATTGTGCAACCTTTAGGAATCAATACTCATTTTATGTCTGAAATACACAAACACACACGCAAACACACACACACACGTACCACGTCTAAAAACTCTCCACAAGCAGCATGAGTTATGTGTTACGGGCAACACTTAATACCCTGACACATACATCACATCCTGTCAGCACACACACACACACACACACACTTAAAGCTGATATTATTGTACTGCAAACAAAGATCTCATTCCAATGCTTCATACCCAAGAATGAGCTTCATTTATCAAACCGAATATGAAAAAATGTGTTTATAAATTAAGCACAGGAGCATTTACACTAGTAATATTCATAAAAATCCAGTTAGTCAGTCAGAAACACGTCTGCTTGCTATGAGAACTCCTACGTTTGTATAAATTTAACAGGTTATTGCAATTTTATATATGGATTACGATGTTAAGCTTAAATAGCATATTTATGTCATTTGCATATGCATAATTTTAAGAACAATTTTTTGAAACGTTTTATATTAAGCTGAAAGAAAGCAATCCAAACGAAAGCCATAAATTAAGATATAAGATAAACATGTCTAGCCATTCAATCAGGACAACAGAAATGCCACTGTATAAATGGAGGGAGAGTTAATCTGTGCCTGCGGTAGCTGACACACTGCGATGGCTGAGCTGCATTACTGGAAGATTTACTACACTCTGCCCTTAGGAGGCGCTCGGTCATTTGTTCAGTCATCATTTTGACGTTTTCAGCTCTGTGAGCTTTGCCTTTTATGGAGTTTTGTGGGAGTCGCCACATGCAAATCAACAATTAGTGCACTTGATAATTTGGCATTGGCAAGTGAATGGCATTTATTATCATATGCGAGTGAGTTGTCTGTCCTACACAAAAACATTTGCACACTGTCGGCCCATTGAGAATATGCTCAGTTAATTCTAGTGTATAGCGTCTACCTCTGCAGATTATACAAGCATGTGCGTGCTAACACGGCCTGGTGACACAAGTGTGCCACTTCTACTTCTGGTGACACAAGTGCCATTTTTTTTTGTCTTTTAATATCGTGTACAGGTGTACACAGATGTAAACTGTATGAAATTTAGATACCCCAAAAGAATTTTAGATGTTTCAATACTGAGTGTGTTTAGATGAATTATTGTGACTGCTTTGTCAAACGCAGAAGATGAAGACAGTCGCAGTTGTTCTGATGCAACCCAGTGAAAGAGAGTGAGTCCAGTCACTGTCCATCAGAGGAAACACTGCTTTGAATACCAAGTAACTGCCAATGCTCTCTGACTTCCTTCTTCTTCTCCCAACTGGTGCTAATCATTTTGGGCACATCTTAAACCATGAGCGCTAGTGAATACTTAATTATTACGCAAGCGTCACTGGTGCATCAATCCGCTGACGGTATAACAGTGGCACACAGACCCTTTCCATGCTAGCTGTTTGATAGTTTTATGGAGTGCTAATCGTCAATAGAGATGAGCAGTTACACTTGAAATACTCAACAGGGTGCAATTCTACATTGATCATTGTTTAGCCCCAAGCTAGCAGGGCATCCAGCTGAGAAGCCAGTTTGAGTTCTCAGCATGGGGGTGTTTTCCACCTAAAAATGAAGATAAAATAAGAAGAGAAATATTTCCTTCAACATCACACACAACAGTAGCGACAGTAAACTGTGCCAGGGAATGACTGCAGGTTTTTTATTCTTGGCTGAACCGTTTCGAAAAACCTAGGGCTAAACAACATGATCATGGACTTAATTATCATAGAATTAATCCAATCCAATCCAATCCAAATAAATCTTAAGGAGAGCTGTATGCATGCTCTATGCAGCTCTATGCATCTCCTCCAAGCTAAGACAGTGTACAGAAAATGTTTACTACAGTAGGTTCATATTGAGTTGCACCAGTTTACTGTTGGCATTCATATTTTAAGTCCATTAAAGGTCAGACCTCTGACCAACACAAGCTTCCACTAATCCCTTGGGCTCTTTCACTGCTTGTCATTGGTTTATTCATGTCCTCCACTTCCGGCCTCTCCTGTGAATGTTAACTAAGAGCGAGTGCACACACCTAGAGGAAGCCCAGCCAGGTGTAAACATGCTGCTGCTGTTTTCTTTAGACCTCAGGAATCTTGGCTATGTGCTGACACCATTACACATCTAGAGCCCCGAGCTGTCGAGTATAAACCATGCGGCACTGTCCTTCATTAATGCATGAAAAATTCAAACGTGGCTGCCTATGCTTCTTTATACGTCTAAACCCTAGATCTTACTCTGAGCTAACTGCATCAAGAGCAATGGCAAATATTCTAAGAGTGATGAGAGAAAGTAAGGCATTATCCATGGTTCTGAGCTCTGTAACATGGCGCTGTGTTAAAACACGCCCGTTAATGAAACAAAGATTTAAAATGCCTGCGGTAAGGAGTCTTCTGTTCTAACACAGTCGGAATAAAGCAAGTTCAGCAATTTCACAGCAGTTTTTTTTTTCTGGCTGCCAGAACTCATCTCTCATAATTGAAGTTAGTTATTTTGACATTACAAGCATCATTAAAGAGTACAGTGCTATGTACAGTCTTTTAAAACGTCTCATTTGTATTGTTTAATAAAACTTTTAAATAAATTACTGCCAATATTAAGATGATTTTATTAGCCATATTATTATTAGGACTTCATATGAATCTACATCATACCACATTGCACTGTGGGACTGATTTGCCTTATTGGTGGTATGATATTTTATTTCTGCTACAAATGAGAAACATATTTATAACTCAACTGCGACTTTTTTTAAAATCTTTCCGTTTCCAAGAATCACACCACAGCAATACAGGAATATACAGCAGTGTGTAAAGAAGCAACATAACCTACTTTTCAGCAGGAACTGGCTACTCCGAGAGAATGTTTTAGGCTGAATTTAGGCAGGACAGTGTGCCTGAGGTGTTGGTGTGGCTCACAATTGTTAGAATAAAATCTGCAACTGTAAGCTGTTAATTTATAACTGCAGGATAAGTCTGTGTAATATTTTCTCACACATGTGAAAAAGCTTCCATAATATTAATTTCAAGCATACAGGCCTATACAGTAGAATTAAACTACCATATATAAAAGTTACTACAATCATATAATGGGAAAAAAATATATCATAATTAAAAAAATATGATATTTTCATAAAATCAGTCTAATTAATTAATATCGAAAAAGACACAATAAGTGGATACAAAAGCACTACCTCATCTTAGCTTTTTTCTTATTTTATCTAAGTTGTAGCTCGAGGTTTTGAGTTTTTTATATTACACTCGAAAAAAAATTGTCACTTGAAGCTTATCAGGAATTCACAGATGTACAGATACAGAACTTACAGATTTAATTTTACACCATCAGACTGTGACGGGACAAAGTTATGCACGTTATACCTGGTTAGCTTTCTAGCTACATATTCTTCAGACCCCCATTCATACCCTAAGTTCATAGGCCAATCCATATTCCCACAGCCAGCAGCAGAATTAATATTATTACAGAAAGCAATAAAGCTGTGGAGCTAATACTCCTGCGCCTGCCCCAACACGAAACATCTGGAATGATCTTACATTACCGATTCTCAATATCTACTTTGTTCTCATCCTGTTTTCTGCCCAATAATCTGTTCATTAAAAAGTAACTAATGGAAATATGTTTAATACATTTCCAAGTCATCCGCAATGAAAATAACAGGAGCGTTCTGATACATTTATTGTCTTTCTGACACCTCAAAAATACCCTGATTACTGTAAAAAGCTCTTTGTTGTCTGTTTTAACCACGTTTACTTCACTGATCCTGAATCTGAAAAGAAAAACATAGAGCTAGATTGTTAGTAGCAAGTATCTCTTTAGGTATAGTTAACTAGCTATTTTGCATTAATGTCCCATAAGTGTTCGCTTCATGACGGATATTCCACTGCATGGATATTCCGCATCATGATGGATATAAGCACTACTTTATATTAAAGAGGAGACAGAATAGACACAGACCTTTTTAAAGAGGCGAATGACATCCTCGCTGACCTGCGCCAGGCGGACAATGACATTGTTGATGTAGATGTCGTTGAGTGTGGCATGGTCTCGGCTTTCTCTGCGAGTCTGATTCAAAACCAGGTACCAGCAGTTCACTGAAGACAGGAGGTGCTGGTCTTTCCTAAACAAGACAAACAAAGACAGAACTCAGGGAAGTTAACATGATCATGGTCAGACTGTACTGAGGTTCAAACAGTAATATTAGAGAAACAATAACCATTTACACATCATTCCTTTTATTGACTTAAATAAGCATGAAAAAGCCAGGCACATAGCTAGTTCCCTGTGGGTACGCTTGTATAAACACAGCTTATTTCGTGTTTTCAGGAGTACAATATAATGGCCAAAACCGTAATTGTTCCGAAACATGCAATGAGAATATTAACAGAGCATTCAGTGATCTACTACTTGCTTGTAGTTAGTGGCGTAGTCAGTATATTATTATGTTTTTTACTGTGTGGAAAGAATCAGACACACCTTTATGTGATTATCTTGGTTAATTAAAGTCAAAATCTGACAAAACAACCATAGCCCTTCTAAGCACTACACAATCTGTGTGTGCAGCTCAGGAATCTGTTTATTGTCTCGAGCTGTCAGAGAAAAGAACATGCAGTCGCTTTTAATTAGCTTTGTTTGGCAAAATCATGGTTTCTATGCCTAGCTCCATTTTCTTTAACAGGTCTCTTACAGGCTGCCATTATTCCCTTACAGCAGAAATAAAGACTAAAGGGGACATTTCTCAATGTCCTTGAATACCGATGCCACACAACACACCCAAACACATGCATTTACATGCAAACATGACGCCTGGCAGCTCATCGATCACTTAATACCTTAACGCTGGTAATCATAATGACCCTGAACCAGAGGGAGAGTGAAAGCATCCTGGCGTGATCCTAATCTGTTTTCATGGCCTTAAGCTTTCACTAACCACCAACACCCCCCTCCCTGTCCTCCATCTGAGCCCTATCTCCTTCCCCAATCAATAAACAAGCCTGAGGATGAAGAAAGAAAAGCTCAGATGAGAGGAGAATCGTGAAAAGCACAGAGATAGCTGGAAGAAGTTTCAGATAAGGTGAACAGGAGAAGCAATTACTTTGGGGAGTAAGACGAGGGAGAAATCTGTAGCTTCACCCCTTTCGGAGAGAAGCAGATGCTAAGCATCATGCCTTTAATCTCTTCCACCTGGGCTACACTAAAGATTGTACAATATTAAAACAAATGTTGGAAATGTGATAGACCCCCCGATATATATAACACGAGGATAATCCATTATCAAAATATGAAAACAGGTTAAGGTTAAACCCAAAGAACAAAGGAACAAGAAGCAAGGCTCAGAACTTAACAAGATAAATAACACGGAAATGGAGGAACAGAAACAACAGGACAGAATTAATCAAACTAATCAAGTGAGACACAGAACAGGTGAACACATTAGGGTAGTCAACCACTATAAGAACAAGGCACCAAATGCAGGACCGAAACCAAAACAAAAGCTCGTCATAACAAATAAAAGCACATGGAGTGAACTCTAAACAACACACAAGAGTGGTGTTCGTCATGGTGAGAAATGCGTCGCCCACTGAGAGGGATTCTTGATGACTAAAACATTACGACTCAAAGATCATACATTTTCAGATTATGGTTATGAATCACAAATGTGACTTTACATTAAAATATACATGGTGGACAACAGTTCGGTTATCTTTCATGTCTTTCACATGTCAAGGTTATGTTTTCATTTAAGACAGTCTGGCTTTCCCTCACACTACAGAATGTTGAGTGATAGATTTTGAGCATGTTAAATACTTTTTTATTTAAATCAGTGTGTCCGAGGCTGGCCTGTGAGTAGATCTGAGGGATTAAGACTGGATTTCACACAACACACACCACAGGATAATCTGGGAGGATAATCATGTACAATAGCCTTTGCCTATATGTTTATTTTTAAAGGAAACAGGGTGTATAAAAAACTTCAATCTACTAATTTGCTACTCTATCAGATAATCATGTTATGATAACTTTGTCTGTAACATACTCAGTTATGACTGTCATAACGAGTCTGTTTTAATATTCAGTTGTAATTTGCTGATTAATGCTGGTGTTTTCCCATTCTGGTTGAGGGCAACATTTTTCACATTCAAATGCTCCATATATATATGACTGCAGTGTGCACTTGTTAACTCTGTGACACTCGGTCTATATTCATCATTGACTTTCTGCCTGTCTCCTCTTCAATGCCTTTCAGTCTCACTGTTAGCCTGATGACTGTATACTTAACCCCTTGCATGGTTTAACTGATTATGAATTTTGGATAAAATATAGTGACAGGGAAAACAAATATATTTGCTGTAAGTTCTGTCAGTCAGCTGGTTACTTCCACCAAAAAAAAAAAAAATCTAAAAATCAGTATCAAAGCTGAAAGTGGACTCTAATCATACAGTATGTTATTAAGAAAAACTATCACTGTGTTGTGGCTTAGTGGTTAGCACTGTTGCCTCAGACCTCCAGGTTTGGGGTTTGGAATCCCGGCCCGGTTGAGGTCAGTGCTCTGTGTAGGTCACTCGACTTCTTCCACACCAAACTTGGCAAGCCATGTCTTCATGGACCTTGCTTTGTGCACAGGGGCATTGTCATGCTGGAACAGGAACCTAGTTCCAGTGAAGGGAAGTCTTAAAGTTACAGCATACAAAGACATTTGCCATAGTGTACCTCTCTCTGGACAGTTTAACTAGTTTGCATTTTAGTGACACCACGGCAGCTAACTGCTGGTTAAGGAAGTGTTCCTCTTGACTGCAATGATAAAAATGCTGCTCAACAACACAGATATAAACACTTACTTTTACTAGGACATTGCTATAATTTTCCAATCCATGATAATGAGCAAGTATACTGATGTGAAAATTGTATATCAGCTCTCACACACACTGCAGTCTCAAAGTTACAACTGAACACCAAAACTTTACAGCTTAAGCTACAGAGCTTTGTTTTAGAAGTTATCACAAATAGGCGCAAGTTGAGATTATTTTTCCTCACTGTGCATGTGTAGTTCAGTTCAGAACTAGGTCACTCTCAGTTCTGAGCCTCAGGCTACTACTTGACAACTCAGCTGAGCAAAAGAGTCTTTTTTTTCAGAGTTGTGCAGTGATATACTTTGTCTATTTCTGCTTCTCACTTGAACTCCTTCCACATTTTCAGAACATGATACTCCAGTGGAGGGAAAACTAGTTGAACAAGCATCTAAAAAGTGCAACAGGTTACAGTTGGATGGAGAATATGTTCCCATATGCGCTTCTTCCTCAGACTTCTATTACAAAGTTGGAAGACACAATTCTCTAGAATGTCTTTTTATTGTGTAGATAAGGTTTCCCTTCACTGGAACTAAGAGGCCCAAACCTGTTCCATCATGACAATGCTCCTATGCACAAAGCGAGCTCCATGAAGACATGGTTTGTCAATGTTGGTGTCAAAGAACTGGAGTGGACTGCACAGAGCCCTGACCTCAACCCCACTGAACACCTTTGGTATAAACTATAACATTAACTGCACACCAGGCCTCCTCGCCCGACATCAGTGCCCGACCCCACTAATGCTCTTGTGGCTGAATGGGCAAATCTCCACGGCCACAGTCAAATCGAGTGGAAAGCCTTCTCAAAAGTGTGGAGGTTATTACTACAGCAAAGGACAACTACCTCAATATAAATGCCCATGGTTTTGAAAAGGAATGTTTAACAAGCACATCTGGCTGTGACACATCTGTTTTTGCTACTCTGTCTAGCAAAGTATATACTCAGTATACTATGTCCACATAGATTGTGTATGTGTTGTACACTGAGTATAATTATATCATGTTGTGTAGTGTTTTTTGATTAAAGCACATTTGGAATGTCCCGTTTGCTGCTTATTCCTGTATATGTCAGTGTATTTAGGTGCTTAATCATCTTCCCAATGATGACCACTTATGGCCCATTTCCCAAATACTCTCAGACACATTTAGACACATTTAGATATACGAAACACTCAGTCCCATGGTACAACACTTGGATAGGAAAAAAACATGGCAGAACAAACCTAATCTCTGAACACATATATCTTCCTCATGTACTTCCATCTAAAACATATATGTACCAGGGAAAAGCTGTTTTTTCCCCAAAATATATGGCAAAGGTACTCAAATGTCTAAAATCCCCATGACACAGCTTCAGAGCTGTGATTTGATTCTGTATATACCTGTATTTCCTTTTGAAACAGGAAGTGACTGTGTGCTAAAACGCTTTACCTACAGTATTTACATATCAGCCAAAAGTGTTAAAGATATGCCACACCCCCTGCTGAATCTAAAAAAACCTGACAGCAGTTTAGGAAACTAGAACAGCAAAGTGTCTTGTGATAGAAGAATATCAGCGAGAATCAAGGGGAAGGTGTACGAGACAGTGGTGAGACTGGCCATGCTGTATGGTTTAGAGACAGTGTCACTGAGGAAGAGACAGGAGTCAGAGCTAGAG
>CM074946.1:14047900-14061775 GCA_037577455.1 Pangasius macronema
CATGGAGCTGCCAGGCAGGAGGTGAAGAGGAAGGCCAAAGAGGAGGTATATGGAGGTAATAAATGAGGATATGAAGCAGAAGATAGGGATGCAGAAGATAGGGATAGGTGGAGAGTGATGATTCACTGTGGTGGCCCCTGAAGGAAAAAGCCAAAAGAAGAAGAAGAACAGCAAAGTGTCTAGCAAGAACATTTTCTCAACTGTGTAGGATTTCTCACCACCACCTTTACCCACACCTGTCAACTTTAACGAATGCCAAATTCCACCCTCGTCAAAAAGGAACATTTTTCTCAACCAAAGAATGGCTGGAAAAGTGAATAGTGTGCGGAAAGACACACAGCGAAAAATGCATCGCCGAACTGTGTCTGCAGCTAATATAGAGCAATATCCACCCTGGATGGAGGCAGGACATGTATGTTTCATAGAGCATTTAATTGGACGAATTCAACGCAAAATTTTAAACATTTCCCCAGAAGTGACAAACTAAAAAAACTCCAAAACTATTTTTGTACTTCTTTTCTAGATATACTATCATATTGGTGTGCATAACACTAAGAGACAAGTACAAAATGCTCTGCAACACCAGTGTTGATACCTGAATCACTTGAAGTTCCCACGTTTAACTTTTAGTCACCTAATGTAAAACACAACTTTTCTATTGTAATTTTAAAACGTATCCTAAAAGTGCTATTACATATGAGTAGAACAATTTACACCAGGTGATTATTAGTCATGGCGTCTGGTTGGGTGCATAGTGCATTGTGTAGGTTCTACAAAGTCATTATACCTGCGTGAAGAGTTTCCCAGCTTTGGAAATGATGAATTTCTACAAGGATTCATGCATCTATGTACTGATCACTCTCCACGTCCCTGCCATTGGTGTCTGACAATTCAGCTGGACACGAGAGCAATACATGTCCCAGTTCCAAATTCCCAGAATTTCATATACTGAACTCATTTGTACAAGATCTAATTTTGTGAAGCGAAACAAAGGACAGCAATTATCTGTTTTTAGCCCAGGCCTGTCCTGGTTTAGAAAGTTATTGAGGGCAGCAGGTTAGCTGTTATACTGGTGAACAGGAGCTCTGATGGAGCTGCTTATTTTCACATGTCAGGTGATTTCACCAACTGTCACACATACAAATGCACAGATGCTAGACAGATGTTCTTCTTTCACACATATGAGCACACATGCATCAACACACACACACACACACACACACACACACACACACACACACACACACACACAGACACAGAGGCCAGAGGCCAGGGCTAGCAGCATCAGATCACTGCTTCTTCTCTAGCTGCCATTAAAGCAGCAGCCTATGGGAATACGATGACCACCAGAGCACATGGTTTAACAGCCCTGATGTATGTGTGTGTGTGTGTGTGTGTGTGTGTGTGTGTGTGTGTGTGTGTGTAATTTGAGTCAGGTGTCTTTAGTGTGGAGCTGCAAGTAGGCAGATGAATCTGCTTAGGGAAATGCCTTACTGCTGAAACAAACAGAGCAATATTCCAGCATCTGTCTGCCTTACACTCTCACACACATCCACAAGCACAACCACACACAGCACTTCTCACAAGCAATATGTAAGAAATAAATCACAACAGGGTGTGCCGTTACGAGAAAAGGATCAGTGCCGGGGTGGTGTGATGCAGCCTGACATTAAGCTGTTACCACCTCAATGCTGCTTATCTTCCAACACTTTTTTATTTATTAAACAGCAGCATGTCAGATGTTTTATCCATTTATATTTAATGTTTAAGGTAATATTAACAGTTACACACTTTTAAAAAATCCATTTATGTAGAACATCTGTCATACAAGTCACTGTGTAAGCTGTTACTGTAGAAACAATAACACTTCAGAGCAAGTGTGTTGATATAAGCCGCAGTTGCTGTCAGAGCTGTGCAGTTTTAGCAAATGTCTGACCATTCAGATCTGAGAATTCTACAGTGCTTTATTTTTATGTCATTAATCATCATTTAACAAGGAAAAGGAGGAGAAATAATCATTTAAAAAATCCAAATATAAGGCATGCTCATGTGAACATTATTATGCAAATGCACATCTGTCTCAGAGAAGATGTGCACAGATGTGCAGATGTCTAATCCGATTCTACATGGATGCTTGACGACAAGCTTTTTTTTCGGACTCCATTCAAATGCACCAGCAGTTAGACTGCACCGGGATCAAAACCGCCTTCCTTAAACCTCACCAAACGACAATCCCATCATATAATCATGTCCTCTCGCAACAATTCTGTGGGCTTAACAGAGCTTTACCATAAGAGAGCTAATCCAGTCTCATGTAGCTTGCTCGATCTTATCCGCTTAAAGTGAAGAGAAACAAAGACGGATTCGGTGACAAGGGCACAGGCACTCTGACGTTACTGCATGTCCAGACATTTAACTGAGCTTGGAACGCTCTGGCTGTTATTTGCTTATCTTACATAGGTTCCCTTTTTCCACACACACACTCACACACATACACACACACATACACACAGAAAATGAGGCCAGAAATGTTTGATAGCTCCCAGCTGTAGACACAGGGTCTAGTCTAGACAAGTTTAAAGAGGAGTGGATGGAGTGGAGGATGGACATTGACCAACTAGCAATATATTCTGTCTGATTCAGTCTGCTGCAGCAGATACTACCTTTCTCTCCCTCTCTCTCTCTCTCTCTCTCTCACACACACACACACACACACACACACACACACACACACACACACAAAACACTGTCACACACCAGAGAAGAAATTGAATGATGCAGTCTCTAAAACAGTTTTGGCACATGCTCTGTAGGCCTGGCAGTGTGTGAAGGTTGGAGAGCAAAAGGATGTACCAGTGACAGATGAAAGAAGAGGACGATAGCAGAGGTGTGCCGTAGTTCAAACCCTGCTGCAGTTGTTTAAGTTCAGACTGCAGATTAAGCACTGCTGAGGTTTAAATTCAGACTGTAGATTAAGCACTGGGTTTAAACAGTGGGTTAAATTCATACTGCAGATTAAACACTGCTGAGGTTTAAACTCAGACTGCAGATTAAACACTGGGTTTAAACAGTGGGTTAAATTCAGACTGCAGATTAAACACTGCTGAGGTTTAAACTCAGACTGCAGATTAAACACTGGGTTTAAACAGTGGGTTAAATTCAGACTGCAGATTAAACACTGCTGCAGTGGGTTAAATTCAGACTGCAGATTAAACACTGCTGAGGTTTAAATTCAGACTGCAGATTAAACACTGCTGCAGTGGTTTAAATTCAGACTGCAGATTAAACACTGCTGCAGTGGGTTAAATTCAGACTGCAGATTAAACACTGCTGTAGTGGTCTAAATTCAGACTGCAGATTAAACACTGCTGAGGTTTAAATTCAGACTGCAGATTAAACACTGCTGCAGTGGGTTAAATTCAGACTGCAGATTAAACACTGCTGTAGTGGTCTAAATTCAGACTGCAGATTAAACACTGCTGAGGTTTAAATTCAGACTGCAGATTAAACACTGCTGCAGTGGGTTAAATTGAGACTGCAGATTAAACCCTGATGTAGTGGGTTAAATTCAGACTGCAGATTAAACACTGCTGCAGTGGGTTAAATTGAGACTGCAGATTAAACCCTGATGTAGTGGTTTGTGTTGATGCAGCTGCTGCTTCTCAGTTCAGCGAAACGTTATCGAAAATGTTATCTGTGATGTACAAATCAGATGCACAGGAATGTGCTGCATACACACCTATAAGGTCACAACACTGTGCACCAAGAACTGATTTTTTGGCTTTAGTCACAAGTACAGCAGCAAAACTGATATTTTCCATGTTTATCTGCCACAATGTTCTACTCCCAGTCTGGTATTTTTGCTTCTTCAGTGTAAGACAGAAGGTATACGCTAACAGGTATTAAGACTGCAAGAACATATTTATTATTTAAATACTATACAATTTTCTTCAATTCAAACTGTCTTGAATTTTCATTACAATTACATATTCAAAGCCTTTGAGTGTTTAAGATCACATATTATAGCTTAGCTCATCTAATTAGGGTTGAAACATTTTGGCTTTATGACCTTTGTGGCTTGATGTTCAAAAATGCTCTGAATAATTTCATGCAGTTTCACATTTTTAAGTGATGTATTTTTTATGTAGTATATTATGGAGTCAGTGTTTTAAGATAAAACTGACCGAATTTCTTTTAACAAACAAACAAATAAATAAAATAAGCTGTCACAGAATGTATTTTGATTATTCGTATTGTATTTGCATCTTTTGCCATATAGCTTGCCATAGTGTAGCTAGCTAAAATCCTCTAAAGCACAATTGTAAAAGGAGGAGCAGTTCCAGAAGATGCAAATAAACTGCCGTAAACAATAAACTAGACAAGAAGATCAAGAATGACACAAATAAACAAGGAGAATGAACTGGAAAGTGCTGATGTCAAAAAAAAAAGAACTGCAGCAAAAACAAAACAACAGCAAAACTGCTGAAGGTTCAGGCTGAGGGCTGTAGAGACTGGCCAAGTTTCCCCTTGTTGTTGACTGCAGGGCTACAGGCGGGCTGAGGGAGCACACAACTCTCCTACAGCTGGCCTTAATTACACACAACAAGCCTGCTGCTATTGCAATAGGCCTCAGCAGGCTCACACGCACACACACACTCACACACACAGCCAGCAGAAATAATACATGTATGCACACGTGTGCTCAAAGCTGCTGGATTTACTGACCGACTCTCTTATCTGAACGATCTCTGCTCCCCAGCAGATATACACCCGCTGCGTACTGCTCCTTACACGACTGCTGCACTGAGTCATCTAATAACTCCCCTTTCTGCCTTCCTTCTTGAACAATATCATGACTTTTGAAAGTAGTGCTGCCAGAGAAAGTAGAGAAGTAGCTAATGTGTGCTGAGAAAGTGGGTAGATGAGGTCATAGATTCATTTGCATGTTTGTACAACATACAAGAGAATATAGAATATAACAGAACAAAACAAAATGAAAACAGAAAAAATAACAGAATAGAATAGCTGATACATCAGAATAGAATAAATAGAAGAGAAAATGAGTTACATCAGAATAAAAACAGAATCAAGTAGAACATAATAGAACAAAACACATCAGAAAAGAACATAGCAGAATAGCATAGAATAGGAGTTTTATAGGAATAGAATAGAATAGAATAGAATAGAATAGAATAGAATAGAATAGAATAGGGGTTTTGTCAGAATAGAATAGAATAGAATAGAATAGAATAGCATAGAATAGAATAGAATAGAATAGATAACATTTCTTAAAAAATAAGTCTTTGGTCATGGCACCACAAACGAACTATTTCCATACAATCATCATCCACTTTAATAGTAACTCTTGTACTTCATGCATTTATCCAATCAGCCAATCAGGTTGCAGCAGCACAGTGCATAAAATCATACAGATACAGGTTAAGAGTATATTATTATTCACATCAAACATCAGAATGGGGAAAAAACGTGATCTCAGTGATTTTGACTGTGGCATGGTTGTTGGCACCAGTTGGGCTGGTTTGAGTATTTCAGAAATCGTTGATCTCCTGGAATTTTCACACACAACAGTCTCTAGAGTTTACACAGAATAAGGCCAAAAACATTGAACAGCTGAAGATTAGGAAAAAAAAATCACTGTCCAGTTTGGGTGAGTCTGTGCCCATGATAGCCTCAGATTCCTGTTTCTGGCTGACAGGTGAGGAATCCAGTGTGGCCTTCTGCTGTTGTAGCTCATTCACCTCAAGGTTCGATGTGTTGTGCAGTGATTATTTGTGTTACTACATCCTTCCTAGCAGCTCGAACCAATCTAGCCATTTTCCTCTGACCCCTCTTATCACCAAAGCCTTTCCACCCACAGAACTGTCACTCACACAATGTTTTTTGTTTTTTGCATCATTAGTATAGTAATATAATACTATAATTATCAAGAATTCACAAGAAGTGAAAGGTGTTCAGTGATTGGTTGATGGTAAACTGGTGATCAGTGATTGGTTGATGGTAAACTGGTGATCAGTGATTGGTTGATGGGAAACAATGAAGATCAGTGATTGGACATTTGGAACATAGGCTACTGCAAAGGCATCTCAGTCAGGGTTTACCCAACAGTGGTGAGTCAAACCTGCTTCCTCTCAACTCATATAAGAGTGGAGGACAGTCACGAAAGTTGCTCAGAAAGCTGTTAGATTTGTCAATGGCTTTTGTTTTTACAATAAGGTCAAAGTCATTAATTCGGCACAACGCTGATTAAATGCTGAATCTGTGCATGCAACTGTCTCATTCACAAGATCTTGCAATTTTTTAGTACAATCCTTCATACAAAGCCGCGTGAGCTGCTGCAGGCCAAGTATCCATCACTGGCTGAATGCCACTGAGCAGAGAATTGCCTATTGATTAAATATGGAGAAGCAGCAGCTCACATGCAAAGTGAAGTGCTCCAGTTGTTCTGTTTTTAGCCAACAGCTTTGATGAAGCACTTCTTTTACAGCGAGGAAAACAGGAAAGAGAGCCTGTTCAATTAACAGTTACATTTTTGTTGCCAAATTGAAGTGCAGATAAAATCCTTAGGCTTGTGAATGTGTAATGGCTTCTTAGAAGATTGTCTAGTAGTGTGCAGGTGGAAGGGCGTCTGCATCCAGCGGCAAAAAAAAAAAAAAATCTGAGAGCTCTAACATTCTCCAGCAGCTATTTCTGTTCTGATAACTACAGCACAGACAATGGGTGAAGCACAGAAAGAACAGAGGAGAAAAGTAAAATCTGAAATGAACAGCAAAGGAAATCCCCACATATACACATGCTGAATAAATACACACAAATGTACCACAATTTCTACTTAAAAATCTGACCACGTGTGCTCACAACCCATCACAACTAAGGCTGGGCAATGTGACGATATATCAATATTGTGATAAATTATGTCAGTTTTTGTTTTCTGAAATATTGCAGGTATTGCAGTCATTTATATCAAATTATTATGTTTTTAATAATTGTTACAAACTGACTAAAAGCAGCTGATGAGAAGTTAGTTTTGAACCTTTAAAACTGTCCATCGCAGGGCACCAGGCACACACACATTCACACCTATGGGCATGTTCTCCTAACAGTGGGAGGAAACCGGAGAACCCTGAGGAAACCCATATGAACACGAGGAGAACATGCAAAACTCTGCATAGACAGTAACCTGAGCTCAGGATCAAACCAGGAAGCCTGGAGCTGTGAGGCAGCTACACTAGCTACTGCATCACTGTGCCAGCCAAGTGTACAGTCTACGGCTGGATAAAGACCAGGCGACGTTTTTTTAATCTTCAACTATCTAGTTTTGGGTGAGCCTGTGCCCACTGTAGCATCAGGTTCCTGTTATTTGCTTACAGGATTGAAACCTGATGTGATCTTCTGCTGTTGTAGCCCACCTGCCTCAAGGTTCATCATGTAGTGCATTCCGAGATGCTTTTCTGCTCACCACAGCTGTAAAGAGTGCTTATTTGAGTTAATGCCCTGTCAGTTCAAACTAGTCTGGCCATAATCTGATCTCTCTCAACAAGGCGTTTCTGTCCACTGAGCTGCCGCTAACTGGATGTTTTTTCTTTACTGCACCATTGTGTGTTGTCACCCAGGAGATCAGCAGTTTCTGAAATAATTAAACCAGCCGTCTGATACCAACAAGCACGCCCTGGTCAAAGTCACTGAGACCACATTTTTCCCCATTCAGAGGTTTGATGTGAATATTAACCAGACCTGGATCTGATTTATTTTATGCATTGCACTGCTACCACATGATTGGCTGCTTGGATAACTACATGGATGAATCTATTGTAGAGAGTGTCTCAAAGCATTTAAGAGCACAGAAGCCTTGCTGCTCTTCACATCCGGTGGGTAAAGAATCACATCAGTAGGAGAAAAAAATCTTTTGGATTTTAAGTAACTAAATTTGCTAAAGTCAGCAACACTTCCTGCTGAGATAAACTTCCCAGTTCTCCCCATATCTAACATAGCTATGAGACAGCATGACAGGGAGGATCCGTTGTACTGACACTTGGAGAAGATGTATTAGGGCAATTGATTATCAGTATAAATGAAAAGAAAATCTTCTTATTGAAGCACATACACAAGTATGTTGATGCAGTCAGTCCTGTATCTGAAAGATACATCATGATACATATTGCGTATTGTATAAATGTCTTTAAATATCGTGATAAGATACTTTTGTCATATCACCCACAGCTAATCACAACAGCTCCAAAGTCTCAAGCACCCACACTAATACACATATAAGAGATGCACCAGTTGTTCACATGAATATATTCAGCTGAAACTAACACAAGTAGAAGTTTAAGTGTTCGACTGAACAACAATGGCAAATATTCTGAACAAATGTTTCACTGCTCTTGAATGAGCAGAAATAAACTAGAGCTTCACTCTGTGGCCAAATGTTTGTGGACGCCAGAACATAACACTCATATGTGCTTGTTGAACATCCCATTCCAGCTTTAGTCCTCCTGTGCTGTTCTAATAAGCTCCACTCTTCTGGGAAGGCTTTCCACTAGATGTTGGAGCATGGCTGTGGGGATTTGTGCTCATTTAGCCACAAGAGCATTAGTGAGAGCAGACACTGATGTTGGGTGAGGAGGTCTGGGGTTCAGTCAGCGTCTCAGTTCATCCCAAAGGTGTTCAGTGGGGTTGAGGTCAGGGCTCTGTGCAGGACACTCGGGTTCTTCCACTTCAACCTTCTCAAACCATGACTTCATGGAGCCCGCTTTGCGCACAGGGGCATTGTTATGCTGGAACAAAGACATCCTATACAACTGTGTGCTTCCATCTTCGTGTCAACAGTTTGGGAAAGGCCCACATATGGGTGTGATGGTCAGGTTTCCATATAGTGTATTTGTGCACATGCATAATTTTGACTGGCTGCCTCCTGCCCCTGTAGCATCTCCATCTACTATAGCAAAAAAAATCCCTAATCTGTATTACAAGGTTTAGGCGAGGTAATTTTTCATTTTTACTGCATGTTCAATGAAAAAGTTTATTTACACTGGATAAAGACACTTTCAATGGAGTCAAAGCATCTTTTCAAAGGCACTGGCCAATTAATCTAAAAATCGATCTATCTTCATCTTGCCTTTTAATTGGCTTTTTTGTATTCAGCATACATTATAAAACGTTCCATTCTGCTTTTGAGTTAGACGTGTTGCTCAGTGACTTTAATTTCCATGGCTACACCTATAGCATTAACAAAGATTTATTTACAGTCCCTGTAGCCATCCCTAGAGCTTGTTGATGCTTAAACGATATACTGATGTAAATTATCCACCATGGGAGCACAATACACCGATGAACAAGCTGTGGACGGCACAACAGGACCGCCATGTGGGTGCAAGTCTATGACTGGCATCTATATATGAAACTGGAGCTGTGGTCCTGATTGCTCCAGTGTTGCTTCTCCCTATAGAACAGTGCTGCAGTCAATAGTGACAGTGAACAAGTGCATGTGTATTTCATTCAAAATGGACTTCATTAACTTCATTAGTAGATCATTTTTAATATCACAAGCATTAGGTCAGCCAGGACATGAATATGGTGATAAACATCTATAAATGTCAACACTGTTATGCTCTTTCTATGTCAGTATATAGGCACAACAACAGCAGTCATAGTGACTGTCTTACTGAATAGTTTAAATTAAGAATGACCACTGGCTAAAAATGATTCTGCTTGATGAAGAGGAATGAAGAGTTTATTTTCATTTCCTTGTCATGCAGTTTCTCAGAAAAGAAACTAAACAGAAAGAAGGACAATTGCTTCAAAACAAATAGTTGGAAATGAGTTTTGGAATTTGTTATTTGGTGTTCAGTATTAGTCCCAGTGATTACTGTGACTTCGGCCAGAAGTTCTCATTTCAATGCATTACTAACACAAATACATGTAAGCACAAAATATAGGAAAACAAGATTAACAACAACCCACACACACACCCACATACAACACCGCTAAGCCTGTCGCAATTATAAAATCTTATTGGATTAATTGACATACACACAATTATAATTACCAATAAACTGTCTCTCTATACCTTACGTAAAGCAGCTATTTATCAACACTGAACATGTACTTTAAGCACTTCTATATTTCTGGCTGCCTTTTAGATTATACAAAATGCCAAAGGGAAGACGGGAGACAATAATTTAAATATGTAAATCTATTATTATGATGCACAGAAAGGAAGAGAAAACGCTGTGCTTTAAGAGAAATTGTGCAGATGTAAAATAATCCACATCCTTGCCTCTGGTGTTTTAGTAATAGTAATAGTAATAGTCCACTAAATACAGCGTTACATGGCACACCATAATTACAGATAGATTAGAGATTAAAGAAAAATTCTAAAATATGCATCAATCTGATTATATTCTTATGTTGTTTGCTGAAGTATTTATTGTTGACTGACTACATAAATCATATGACTGCGGAAATAATGGTTAAATATCAGCTCGGATAATTGCGACTATATAATAATCTAGCCTATCCACCGCAGCGTTTCCTAATGCTCAGCCATACAGACCCATAGACACGCACATAAATCAGCACACTTAAAGAACACCAACACACACACACACACACACACACACACACACACACACACACACACACACACACACACCTCCCTCTTTCCCTTGGCTTACTTGAACTGCTGGTGTTCTCTGGAGGAGCGAATCTTGGACGAGAACCTCTCGGCTAGTTTCTCCAGGCTACGTGAATACTCCAGCTGAATCTCGGCTTTGCGGCGGAAAAACTCCTGCAGGTCCTGCAGCAGCTGGATCCGAGATTCCGACTGCTGCTCCAGACACTTAAACTGCTCCACCAGCTGATTACGGATCTCTAACACACAGACAAACGCAAGAGCACATTAGAAAGCATGAACTCCTCAACATGAAATAATGATTGTACAGGTAAGCAGAAGGACATGAGATCAGATCTCAGAACTGTACAAGCTGTACAAACTGTACAACCTTACAAGCTGGGATATGAAACAGAAAAACTGTCACCATGGGGATAAAATTATTTTTATTACTGCAGGGCTGGAAATGTTTTTGTGTCCGGACTATTATTTTTTTACATTTTCTTAGCCAAGGTAGCAAACATGATATGCTACATCAAAAACTGCATCAGGAGATGAATGACCATACTGTCATCCCAACACCAGGAATTTGTTTGTCTGTATTAATGCACTAACTTACCATAAGTTACTACATTATGTTAGCTAGGAATTTGAAGTCCAGTTAATTAGGTTTCCAGGCAACCAAAACATGGGACTGGGCAGCACACTGGCACTCTTACTTGCCCAATGGGCTAGTCTGATACTCGCTACACTGTACTGCTGTATCACTAATGATTTCTATTAAATGCTTGAAGGTTAAACAGTTTTCCATGCCTTCTCCAGTCATGTGATTATGAAAAACAGTTTCAGTCATTAAAAAACATGTTGAAAATAAAAACGTTGACATTTTTTAAAACGTTAAATGATCAGCATGATCGCACGTTTCTGTATCACATTGGATAGATTGGAACAGAGAAGAAACTGCACCATGTTTGCTGAACGCAGTTCTCAGCAGCAGGTTCTTCAGCTTGGGTCAATGCACTGGGTTTTAAATTAACACTCAACAAAAAGCCTCACCAGGGTTAAAAAATAGCTAGACATGTTGCACTTAAATGAATCATTTTTAATAAAACAGTTCTGCACTTTGAGCACTGCTGAGCTTCACTTATCTTTGGCTTCCTGTATAATTGTAGCTCGGAGGTAGTGAAGGCAGTGGAGTGCATGCCTCTGTGAAAATGGTGCACATACCTCTTTCGAATTATAGATTGAATCAATATTTCTTCTGGAATTTTACATTTCCTATAGGAGCTACGTTTTAGATAAACTTGTGAACACTACAACCCTGCCGGCGAGAGATTTCTCCCAATCGTACTGTAGACTATAATTATTTTCAGAGCTGTTTCTAACGTTTTGGTTTAAAAAGCCTGTAAATATAAAGCTTACAGTTATAATGTATTATACAGGCATAACAAAACAGAAGTTAGTCATTTGTGTGACCTTTTTAAATTAATTCCTTGAAGTTTACGTGCTATTTCAACTACAACTTGTCACAACAAAAAGAGCAGGGGTTTTAATTAATCATTTATGATTGCTCTCTAGGCTAGTCAAGCACTGCCCTGGATGTCACACAAATAAATATTAACCTGTAATTAAGTAATTCATTCATTCATTCATTCGCTGAGTGTTGTAAATTCATCGGGCCACCTGCAGAAACACTCGTGTTAAGAGATCGAGATTTGTCATGATGCTCACAAGTTCAACATTCAACAAACCTACAGTTGGGGTCATAAGTTTACATATGCCTTGCAGCATCTGCAAAATGTTAATAATTCAAAATAATAATAATAAGAGGGATCACAAAAATTGCATTTTTTTAAATTTAGTACTGCCCTGAATAAGCTGTTTCACATAGCAAATGTTACGTATAGTCCTCAAGACAATAATAACTGACTTTACACTAATAAACCAATTCAAAAGTTTGTTCTTATTGATGTGTAATACTGTGAGCTGTTACCTCGATGATCAACAACTGTTTTATGTTTTGTGACAGTTGTTCACAAGTCCCTTGTTTGTCCCTTTTCTTCAGAAAAATCCTCCAGGCACTGCACAATATTTGCTTTTCCAGCATCATCTGCATATTTAACCTCTTTCCAACAGCAGCTATATGATTTTGAGATCCATCTTTTCACACTGAGGACAACCGAGGGACTCGGACACAACTATTACAAAAGGTGCAAACATTCACTGTTGCTCAAGAAGGCAACACGATACATTAAGAGCTGGGGGGATGGAAAACTTTGAACGGATGATTGTGTAAATTGTTATTATTTTGTTTAAAGATCTTATTTTTTCATTTAGTACTGCCCTTCAGAAGCTACATACAGTAAGATATTTACATGTTTCCCAGAAGACATAATGCATTTTTTATGATCCCTTTTTTTTTTTTTTTTTTTTAAATTATTAACATTTTGCAGATTCTGCAAGGAATATGTAAACTTATGACCCCAACTGTATATTGTGCAGTTCTGTTTTATTATTCAAGAATAACAAGGCCACAGGGAATGCTCACATAAGGACACGTGGACGTCCATTTCTCAGTTGGTCCACAAAACCTCCAGTCTTTCTGAATTCGCTAATAAGTTTGGCAACAGTGCTGTGTGTGATATGCTTGCCACGTTTCCTCTTAAAGTCCATCGCAACCTTGCAACACCTTCCTGATCAAGCCATAAGAATGATTTCTATATGTGCTTCTTTTGTCAAAGGAATTCTTAAAGGCTATCTGAAAAAATATATATATAAACAAGGTATGAATAATTTGGGAAGACATTTTGCTAAAAACTGTTAATTTCCCCTATGTATGGAGACTTTGGGGACACCATGTATAAGTCACGTCCCTGTAGCTGCTGTCAAAGAATAAATTCTTTCATGACTCATTGTAAAGTGGCACTGTAATACAGCTTCAAGAAACACTACAGCTTTTCATTCTTCTGCTTCTAAGGCGAAGGCTAAATGAGGCAAGTGCACCTAGCAAGATAAATGAGTCCTTCCTTTAGAGCGCATTCTGAAAGAAAATTCCTTATTCATTCATGTTCAGTTAGCACTTTGTCCTAGTCAGGGTCATGGTGGATCTGGAGCCTATCCTGGCAACACTGAGCACAAGGCAGGAATACAGCCCTCTTGAAAAGTGACCACTGAAATTCTGGACACTTTTCTCATTCCATCCATAGAAAATAGGTTTGGTGATGATGAAGTAATTTTTCAGGATG
>CM074946.1:14086943-14104509 GCA_037577455.1 Pangasius macronema
CAACACTCATTTCCAAACCCATCTGCTGTGACCGTTATTGTGAATAATATGACAGACCATCATCATCACTATCTGTCGAGGAGTCATGGCTGAAGCACATGCTTTTGCAAAAAAATGTCATTGCAAATCCACTAGTCTAAACCCATCCACAATCCACAATGTTAAACCCAACACTGTGGAAACATTTTTGTTAGAAGCCCATTTTACTGCACATCATGGCAGTGGAAACCCTTGTCTGTGGCTGTGAATCCTAAGGGCCTTTTTTGCCAATTATGATTTTGGTGCTCGGGCTCCCAGGTGGGGGAGGGGACGGATGATTTGGCAAAAATAAAATATCGCCATACTTCTTTATAGATTTCTTTATAACACACCATATGCATCATAATATCATAAGGTTCATAATATAAGAATATAATTTTTTGCAATAAATAATTATAGCCATGTTATTTCTTATAAGTTTTATATCAAATTATAAACCTAAAAAGTATCTCCTTTGACCTCAAACGTTAAAAAAAGTATCTCCTTTGACCTCATTGAGAGTTCAAACGTTACAGCTCAATATCTTAAAATTACAGAATTGTTAGTTAGTTGAACATTACAGTCTTGATATTTACTTTTGAGATTTTCTGCCAAAGTGCCAACAAAATAGTGGAATGATATAAATAATATCATATAATTATATTATCAGTATAATGATACTATAAAACTATATATATTAATATATATATATATATATATTAAATGTCCCTATTGTACTGTGATTATTTGGTTTTATAGTTATAGAAGTTTCAGTTCAGTTCAGAAGTACTGACTGCAGATAACATCCATGATATTAATAAAGATGTATCATGATTAATGATACATTGTGTTAATGAAAAGTTGTGTTAATATATCATAATATCAGTATCATAGCATCATATTGGCCACCCCTACTCCCTAGTGTGACAATGATAAAAAAAATAAATAAATTGTTGGCTCCATTGTTGGTAAATCCTGACAATTCCATAGCCATCCATGGCCAGGAGATCAACAAAGCATAACTGGCACAAGGATGGCATTTCTGTCTACCTGTTGTTCCAATTGCTAGTCAATTGCAGGCAGGTAGTGCTCTCCTCCAAGCATGTTCAGCTGCCTTGTGATACAGCAGTTGGAAAAAATGCAATGTCTTGGGAGAACACGTATATGTGAGGCCTTCACCCTCCCCTTTTGTTGGCTGTCGTGCCATGAGGAGGACTAGCTAGCATCAACAACAAGCTGACAGTACAAACTGTTTTTGTATTTAAGATATTTCAACCTATTGAATGTTGTATGTTTTGTTCAAAAAGGCATATAGCTGGATAAATAGGTTTGTTCAAGAATTGAGTTGAATTGTAATTCTTAAAACAAAAAGAAACTGAATGACACTAAGTTATTTATACAAACCAATAATTACGTTTAAATCATTAATCTGGCTTAATTTAGGTTAAAAGTAAGCAGAATAATCGATGCTGCACTAGCCCATAAATATATACACATCTAAATTACCTGCGATTTTCTCTTAACCACTAACAATGCACGGAAGCAGAGCTTTCACTCAGTGGTTCAGCAAACTCAGCTAATGACTGTATACACTGATTAAACTTAATCCAACTGTCGCAATGCAGAAACATTCTGTCATGGCCTTAAATCAGATTCTTCCAGAGCAATGGCTACCTGCATAACAATGATTGTGAAATTCCCTAGAAACTAGTATATCTGGACAGACAGGAAATCTGGATGCTGATCTACTAACGGATGTGGACAAAGCAATGACACTGCATTTTTCCACTATTAATGGTATTTGTGGCTATACAACCATTTAGAAAAAATAAGCTTCCCAAATATATTGTTACAAAATTGCTGGAACTGTAAAGACAACATTAATTAATAATGCATCTCTGTTTGATTAAATAGCATTGTTTTGTGATAAATATATTCAATAGTTACAGTCCTAATCTCTTTCCATTGCAGAGTTAAATCTCCCTGTGAATAACAATGTTGGAAATACTTCATCATTTAGACAGGCGTGATGCGTTGAGCTCTACTGCTGACTCCTGCATATGCAAACCCAGCAAATCCACAATCACTCTGTGTGATAAGTTGTTTAAAGCTGTATCTCATTATCAGCTGGTGCCATGAAACAACCACAGCTCACACGTAGGCAAACCTTTACGCATACATTTTAGCACACATTTACATACTCATACTTCTATTTATGAAATTGTTAATTTCATACATAAAGCCTCTGTAACTATGCAGATTTAGAAAATCTCTCCATTTAAGGTTGGCGAGTATGTTGTGATTAAAACAGCCAAGGCTGAATCTGCATTGGATTACCATTAGCTCCCTTATCTCCCCCCTGGTCTCATGTGGAACATTGCTTAATTAAACAGGAACTGGGCACCATTTGCGAACACTGATGCTAACTGCATAATTTAATGTTCATATGCCCAACAAGGCTTGCAAGTTAATTGACAGGCAGAGGATAAATGGTACTATCAGAGCTATTACATCCAAAATCATCATTATAAACAAAGAGCCCGAGAACAGATGTCATCAGTTTAGAGAAGCACATGGCAATGATTCTCCATGACTTTATATGTAAATATATATATATATATATATATATATATATATATATCCAGCAGAGTAATGGGGATGTAGCGGACACAAAAAGAGAAAAACACTTACTCCTTATTGACTTTCACAAATCAAATCATTTTAATTTGGTATGTAACTATGTTTAAAGTGTTTCACGGTTATATGACACGCTTCGCTGTTGTAGCTACCACCTGATGCACTGCACACATCAACCAAGCTGTGATCTGGCTTACTTAAGATCTTAAGATTACTAGGTGGATGAATTAACTTGCACATATGACAGACGATCTTTTCACAATCAGGAACACAAGAGGTTTTTGAAACGCTGCCAAAACTAAGCAGAATAAACTGCAGCACAGAGATGTTATATATCTCTCCCTCCAACACAGCACCATCACCTCGCAGTTCAACATTGAGAACGTTGAGAAAATAAAGACGCTAATCAGAATCTTTTTACATGCGATACGCTGACAGAACAGCACAGCTCCTAGCTGTGTTTTTGTTGCCGGCACAAGCATGATGTGCTACATTAGAAACTTTGTTAGAAGTGTATAATAATCATAAACCTGTTCATTTACATTAGTCTGTGCTAATGCACTTAATGAGCAAGCAGGCCATATGTTATTACATTATGCTAGCTACCATTTCTATCCTAGTCAGTTTCCAGGCAACCAGGCAGTCAAGGCAGTGTACTGGATCTTTTACTTGCCCAGTGGGTTAGCTAATAAATTTAGTATTCATACACCCCTGGTTTAGCACTTGAAAAAGTGATGCAATATATGCATTTCACCGCCCCCACCCCCCAACTGTCTGTACTCTCCTTCACCTTACACTCCATTCCAATGGCTTACATTATTCACAACTATTTCTAAAAGCCCCAGTATTAACAAATACTGCTAAGTGGTGCAATGATTATCGGTGCAGCCTTTTTTGTCACACCAATTGTCACTGACCTCGTCAGACCGGTACTGCTGCTTCAAGAAATTTAAACCAGCTTTGAAACTCTCCAAACACTGAACACTGCAGTCATTCCACAGCAGTATCACTAAGCTTTTGTAGGGCATGCACAATGAAACTGTGTCTGTCTGAAATCCAATGTGTTTAATTAATAAGCTGTTCATGTCATCTATGGGATAAGCAGACAGTAGAAAGACATTCAGTTCAATAAAGATGCTTGTGGGATCCATCCCACTTTCTCAAAGATGAAATGAGAATTGCTACAAGGCACATTTTCAGTAGTTTCATTTAGGAGAGGGGTTTAAATGATAATTTATTACTAACTAAAACACCAAATTAACAGTAGAGCAGTAAAGGGTATGATAACCGTACAACCTAATATTGCACTTTTTTTTGTTGTATTACTATCTGCAGTCAATCCAGTCAATCCAGTGTATTTCATTAATAAACTGTTCATTTCAAGTATCTAAAGCAAATAAAAATGTTTGTGTTCTTAAAGCATTCATCACCCTTGCTTAAAGAAATGATGAGAGCCTGTCAGATGAAAGACCTTGGCAACAACAAGCGGACGAATGCTGGGAAATTCACAGGGGTCTCTACATAACAACAAGGAACTGATGGACAAATCCAAGTTCTTCATATCGTATGAAACATCCATAACGACGACGTATCATGTTCACAAATACAGACGGCTTTAATCTCTGGTTCTGCCTCTCCGGTTAACTCTAAACAACCACGCTATGCTGATTTAGAAGCCAGTGGCCCAAGACAGACTGGCTCTGTTGAGCAGAAGACGTCAAAGACACTGCCTCATTTAACCACATGAAGGATATTGGCATCAGGGGGCTCTACTGAGACAAACAGACTTCTTTTCTGACCTGCACAGTTGACTGCAGCCTATGCTGCCTATCTCACTAACAACTATTCCTGTCTATGTTTATGCCTTGACATCAGTCACCACTGATTTTCAAAGTTCTGGAGACTTCCTGTAAACATATTAATATATTAATGTCGTATTCACTGTATCCATTTTGTCATTTCTTTGGGGGACCCACTGTTAATATAGTTTATTCAATATTTCTTATGTACCAACAGACATATGTGGATTGTAAAAACAGAAATGCATTTCCAAATGTGGATTAGGTCTGCTGTGTTTTAGACCTTGACACGCATGTCATCTACACAAGTCCCAAAGGGAGAAAGAGCCATTTACCAAATGCTACTCAAGCTAAAATCCAATTGGAAAGCTCTATAATCCTTAGAACATGGCTATAGCCAGTGTGTAATGCAGTGCGGCCTTCGGCACGTCAGCTCTGTGTTCGGCTCCGTCTGCGTTTAGTTCATTCACAAAATTGAAAGGCCAAACTGAGAATAGCTGCAATCAACAGGCACATTTTCAGTGCTGTATTAGAGGACTGTTTTACATGATAATTAAATACTAACTAAAACACAAAATTAAGGGCAGACCAATATAAAATCAGGACTGTATGGCACTGTATCTGTTTGAGGACAACATTAAACGGGTTATAACGTATTCATGCATTCAATGACAGTTTAGGGTAAATGCAAGAAAATATTTTAGCATTCATCATTCCACAGTGCTGCTGAATTCTCAAATCTGATTGGTCAGAAGGTGCTGATCAATTTTCTATAACAGCACAGCTCTGAAAATAGTACTGGCCATAATTCAAATAGGTTTATATTAAAACCGCTCATTCTAATACATTATTGTTTCTATAGCAACAGCGGATTTACAGGGACTTGTATGGTTGGACATAATCTACGGCTAATAACAAACAGATTTATATGTGTTGTTATTTAAGAAAGAAAAATGTGTAACTGTAGATCGCCTTGTGTATGGAAACCTTTATTTAACATTTAAGGAAGGAGTCTTGCTATCAGAGCGCTGTAACAGTCAGTGAGTTTTCCGCCATGGGAAAGTCTTCATGACGGAGGGCTTTGTGATTCCTGGTTCCCCAGTAACAATGCATGACAAGGGTGAGGTGATGGAACAACTGTTTATAGCTGCCAGACATAAGTGATAACAGGAAGTAACATGTTTTGCAGATGTCCCACAACAATACATTACAAACAGTAAAAAAATAAAATATGTTGTCATTAAATAATAACTGAATAATTGTTATTGCTGGCAAGGAATATGGCCCTGTGCGTCATGCTGGACCACATCACACCATCCCATCGTCAAATAACTTCCTATAACAGCAAGACCCATAGTGTTTATTTCCTTACATGGTGTACCCTTTTCTAAAATGTACCAACGTGAATGCTCTTTTAAAACTTTTGGTTTTCATGACATTGTTATCTATAGTGTCACATGACGTTAGTATAACTATGTCGTGGTATATCCTTACGGCCTCACAGACAGTATATATACTGTACATTCACAGTTCTCTGTGCTGGTACGGCTGATGGGAGCTGTAGCATTGAGGAAAAATCAGGACTACTATAAATCGATAATATCGTAAATGAATGGAGTGAGGTTGTAACTTTCATGGTATGCAAAGGATTTATAGAAAACTAGGTATAAAATTAAGATAGTTAGCTGAGACTATTTTTAGCTAACTTGCTAGTGCGTTGATTGTTTTCCAAATAAGAGTAGTGCTTCAGCTTTGGAAATACATAGGAGGTAATTATGTGTGCTGTTTTTGTTTTGTCTTTTTCTTTTCTTCCAGAAGAAGAAAACCACAACAAGGAGTTATGGTCACTGATATCACAACAGACAGCAAATTCTGTTCCATATCTCCATCCATCCATCCATTCTCTGTACTGCTTATCGTAGTGGTCACTGGGAGCCTATCCCAAGGAACTCGGGGCACAAGACGGGGGACACCCTGGTCACAGGACACAATCACACACACACACACACACACACACACACACACACACACACTGACACACGACTCCTACAACACATGTCTTTGGACTAGGGGAGGAAACCAGAGTACCCAGAGGAGACCCCTTAAGCACACACAGGGCGGAGGCGGGACTTGAACCCCCAACCCCGGAGTTGCCAAGCCACCGTGGCCCCCATACACACACACACACACACACACACACACACACACTGCGTATATACCATATTCAGGTTTATTTACTAGCATTCCATTGGGATATATATCTGAATGCATATTTCACAGTGCTGTAGGTTTATCCCTAGACAAAAGGAGAAAGTGCCATCGGCTGCAAGTTCCACCCGTTTGTGTGGAAGGAGCCTGAAATACTCCATTCTACCCAGCAACAAAGCCTTCAGTCCGGCTGCTTCTGAGCCATTCACCGACACCAAACCCCTACAATGGACAAATAAGCATATGTTTAGCTTGGTGTTTAGCTTGGTGTTTAGCTTGGTGGTGATTAGCTTGGTGGTGATGGCGGTAAAGTGGAGCAGCTCGAGCCGTGCATGCAGCGCGTGCAGCATTTCTGCTTCCCTGCACTCAGAGAAGAGCCTCCTCGATTTTCCTCTTGTTGCAACAAAAACAATTTGGATATCGCTCTATTTATTTCTACAAATGTTGGCCCGATTGCATTGCATTGCACTGCATTGCATTTCAGAACAGCACGGATTTATGGGCGATTCAAATGCAGTGGAAGTTCAATCAGAAATAAGAAAAAAGTGGAGGGGTGGGCGGATTTGCAAGCAGAGATGAGGCGTTACCCGGGTTCAGGTTCAATGCAGAGAGCACCACATCAAGGCTAAAGGAGATTAGCCTAGTCACGATTGATGTAGAGAAGCATGCATGATCGGGATTTATTATGTATTTATTCATTTATTTACTAATTTAGCCAGTATCTGTAATTAGTCCAGTATAACCCAACACATCTCTGAGCAAATGATGCTGCTGCATGAAACTTCAAGGCGACTGTCACATACCTTTAACTTGCGTTTCATATTCCCCAATGATCTCCTTGTCCTTCTTGTATTTCGTTTGCGATGACATTTTGTTTTCCTGAGGTATTTAATGTAGGATCCAGTGAGATGTGGAGAGGTTGCACAGAAGCTCTCTGCTCTTGTCACAGCTTGCAGCCTTTTTCTTATTCTACGGATTTCACTTTATTAGTGAGTCCCTCCTGTTTCACTGAGCCTCTCTCTCTCTCTCTCTCTCTCTCTCTTCGATCTCACTTTCTTTTGTGCAAAAGCAAAGCGCAGCTTTAAACTCACCCTTCTGCACACCTGCACTTTCTCATTCCCTTAGCTAGCTGAAGAGCTAAACCCAGGAGCTGGGAGGATGAAGCGCTCTGCTGTTACACACTCACACACTCACACACACTCTCACATGCACGCACACAGGGGCTCCTCCTCGCTCAAGATGCCATCCAAAGTGGCAGACGAACCGCGAATTCCACTGCTTATATAAAGAAAAGGTGACTGCGCAGACGGTAGAGCTGTTCCTGTGCACCCATGCTGCAGAAAGCTTGACAGTATCCGGACAGTAGAGGGTGAGAGCGCATTGCACTGCACTGCCCCGCCGCACACGACCCAGCTCCGCGCTCTCCAGCCTCACAAGAATGGACTCGCGCCGAGCGCCAGCTGAGACCACGCCCACCGCTCAGCGAACGCCCCCACGCCCCGCCCCTCCCTCTCTCAGCCGTCCAATCAGCTGCGGGCTGAGGCCATTGAACTGTTCGGTTTCGGAAAGAAAACAAATAGATGCTTTCCAGCAATGTGTTGGTTTTGGCCTGCTGCTTTGCATTGTGACAGTAACGTTGAAGAGTTTCCTTCCACAGACGTTAAACACAAAGCACAGTACAATAGACTTGTAACGTCGCATTTCAGCTAATTTCTTTCACATTTATGCAATCAGATCCAGAATTATTGGCACCCTGCAACAGAATGGGCTGATGTATGGGTGGTGTATAACTTAACAAAATAAATAACAACAACTATTATATGATTATTATTGTTGTTGTTGTTGTTGTTGTTGTTGTTAGTAGTAGTAGTAGTCAGAGGAGGATACTATTGTTGCATTTGATCAGGTCCTTCTTGCTTATTCATTACCAAAAATAAGTAACGTAAAAAATTAATAACCCACTTATTTATTACATTTTATACTATATTTCATAGTTTTTTCAAAGATTTTTTCAAAAAATAGTGTTTACAAAGATTATTGGCACCCTTCAGTAGAATAGAGAAAGACAACTGATAAAATAAACATAACACACACATTATCCAATCAAATGACTGGGGACACTATGCACTTTTCTAGAAGTTTCTATTTAAATGCCATTGCTTTATTTTTTCTCTGTGTGTGAATGTTAACGTTATTTTTAAGTTAATATTTTTAAGTCTTTATCAGCTCCTTCTTGCTTACTTTCCTTATTCATTTCTTTATACAAAAAGTGAGTTTGTAGGAGAAATACAGTATTACACATTAATAATAATGTATTTAATATCATATAATAGTATAATAATAGTTTTTGTATGTATTTTTACATAAGACAGGTCAGTTGAAAGGTTAGACAACGTAGTTCCTCGTTGATGGACTTTTCAGCACAGCTTCTGGCTGCTCGTGGGGTGATTTGTGGTCCGCTATTCCCATCACACAAGCCTACAGATGCACATTAAACATCAACGGCATCAAACGACTAGCTGTGAAACGCTGTTTCCACGCTGACAGCTCGTGTCAGAAAAGTGTTTAAGGCTAAAAGTTCTCTGAGAGGAAGCTCTCTATACACAGATATGTCACCACAGCCCTAGTGATAACAGGAGCAAAAAAAATGGTGAAAAGCTCTTAGTGAAATGGACCGTGAGACATCTGCCCCACAACTGCTCCTGTAAGACAAATGAAAGAGTCAGGACACTTACTGGATACTATGTTAATGTTTGCAAAGTACTGAAAGACTTATTTCACACATGTGCCAATGTATAAGCTTAGCTACTGGCTCTATACAAATCAGCCATTGTTAATGAAAGAGATTCCACCCAAACTGCAAATAATGAGTAATCGTATGAGTAGTATTCAAAATAACTACAGAACATCCCTTTTTAATGCCCCAACATGTATAAATACATTTTCAGAATGTCATCTTAGTACATTTTATCCTGTTCTGCCTGCACATTTCCTTTTCAGACTTAGCTTCAGGCATTTGTCACTTATTTTGCAGGCTTTGTTGTGTAGTATTTGTTAAATGCTTCCTGAAATGTAATACCAGGAACAGTGAAACACATGCATGCTAAAGATCAAATCACAATGATGTAAAGCCCAAACGTGATTGCCTTTAATTCCTATGAAAAATTGAGTGATGCTCCATAGCACATATTGTCCACGTCTTCTGTTAAAGATTTTATAGCATCCTGCACTCTAGAGGATCCCCAGAATTCCTGCAAAGCCTTGAGCTTTAGGTGAATCTTTAGAACTCAGCCCCACTACTCTGTCCACTGGAGCTACCTTCTGCTCACCTCCTCCATACTGCACACATCTTTGGGCTGAAGCGTTCGTTAAAAAAAAACAAAAAAAGTTTCTCCTACAAGAGCTGACTTGCGATTGCATGAATGAATGAGACAGACCAGATGAATAGATAGCTCAGGAATTATCCATCAGGGAGCAGCCCTTTCATCTTCTGCTTGAAGATGTGCCCTGAAGACTTCCCACTATAAATCCAGTGAATGATTTATGCTTTTTGAAGTATGATTTATTGTAAAATTATTATTCAGTTATAATGAGATCTGTTGATTACGCTTGTGAGTCATGACCCAGGCTTACAATCAGCTCGAGTTTATATGAATTGTGCTGCAACTTTTATAATTATACAATTATAATCCAAGCACAAGAATGCACTGTGTCTTCTCCATTTTCCTTTGGCAATTGGTTGCCAAGTCCTCTTGCCTCCTCTCTTCTACTCATTGCTAGGCATCTCAGAGGGAAGGAGCCTGGGAAACTATGACTTCAGTGTTTTCAAGGGACAAAGCCCCATTGTGAAGTTCCTTTCAGTCCTTTAAGTCTGAATAGAGGGAGAGAGAGAGAGAGAGAGAGAGAGAGAGAGAGAGAGAGAGAGAGAGAGAGAGAGAGTGAGTTTGACCATCCGCAGGACTAAAGCACTGGGGACATCATGTGAGCCACAGAGATGAGACCATCTGGAGCACTGCCAGAATGATAGAGTAACGCTGTAAATAAATGCAATTTAGATATAATGCGGAGTTGGGAGAATGATAACGTTTCAGAATGACAAGATGTCAGATTAAATCAGTGAAAGCACCAGCATAGTTTTCAGAAATTTTAGAATTTTTATGCTTTAACAACCTTTAAAGAATCTCCTTCAAATGAAATTTAGCTTTTGCAATATGCAACTAAATGGAAAAGTGTCACATTATGATTCCAGTCATGGCCAATGCGTAAGCTATTTGTGACGAGTGTATGTAAAAACAATTCAACATTTTCTGCACTATTAACTACAATTTAATAAACTACACTCTCTATATACTTATATATAAAATGTTTGCAATGTCTTCCAAAATATATTGTACAATTTTGATTGAAGAAGCATCATAGACTAAATCATAAAGTTTGCCTGACAGTCAATATCATTATATTTTGGTATTTTATATATAGTGATTTGGATATGACATAACGTGATTTTGCTTGGTCTGCATGATTTAAGTGTTTTAAACTAGATCTGAAGTAGACAAGAAACTAACATCTAGACCCAAAAACACATATACTGAATAATACCATAGAACAGAAAGAGAGAATGAACATCTGGTGAACTCATTGCTGCACCTCTCCTGACCACATGGAGCAGATTAAACGGATCTCTGTGGCTTTTATTTTGTCACGTGTGTTTTTGTTATGCTTCTTTTTTTTCAGTGATGCTTGGTCTTAGAGCACTTGTAGCTTGGTGAGGGTGATTTGTTTTAATCATTGTTTTTCATCATTTCTCATTAAGTCCTCAAACAAATCTGCACTGTTACAGAACTACACATCATTAGTAACCGTTCACTGCTATTAAAACACTGCTGACATTTTACAGTTGCTGTTGCTCTAACACTTTTATTGCCAAATGCACATCTGAAATCAGCCCTAACCCTAACCCTATGATGAAAATGTGTTTATTAAGGCAATCATTTCAGTCTGCCTAAAAAAACACACATAAAATATCAAGTTACTCAGTATGAACTTGCTAAAAATGAATCATCAAGTTATGCAAATAAGTAATTGCTAAATTTAAGGATTACATAATATAAACCTTCGAAAATGAACAATAAGAACCCACAAGGACAGAATCAGTGGGCAACAGTCCTGAATAACACACAGGGGAAAAAAACAAAAAGAAGAAGAAAGCAATCTGTTAGTTGTCTTGCTGTGTATGGAATTACAGAAATGATTTATTATTTGTAACAGTTAAACCTGAAACGATCTTGACTAAACAAAACGTCAGAAACAAGACAGATCTAATGAACAGAATCTTATAACGGAGGTAGACTCTCAGTAGTTCTTCAAGGGTTAGAGCCCTATCTGATAGGGAAACACTCAGCTGTAGAGTCTTTACAAGCCCCAGAGGGACTGAGAACCTTTATAGGTTTAACATTGAACCTTTTCTCTAGGAGTGTGTATGAATCCCAGTGAAATGTCAAATTTACAAAACCCCGAGGAAGTGCAAAGGAGGAATTCTGTATTTGGTTTGCAGTGGCTCTATACCGATACTAGCACGGCTTCAGTACACGTAAACACTGAACTCATGTCATCACTCTCATCATGCAAGAAAAAGGGGTTCCCAGTAAAAGAACCATTTGTAAAAGTGTACAGAGATCAATCATTCTGTTTAGTCCTCTGCTCTTACAATGTTCTAGCATTTATTTAGACTTCACATGCAGGTAAGATCTCAGATTACTTGTGTATTTTTGGTGATTGTCACTAAGGGCAAGCAGTCCTGTGTTCTGCGAAGTACAGAAGAAGAAAAAAGAAGGACATTACTAATAGGAAACAATACTCTAATAATTTAATTCAAATTTCTGCACAGTAAACCACTGTTAATAAAGTGCTACAGCCTGCTCGTGTGTCTTATTTTATACCTTTGTCGTGTTAGTGTTCAGGTCAGCATGATCTTTTGATGCATTTTAGTTTTTTTTTTTTCCTGTCTACTCCATCATACATTATGTATTTAGCACTAGAAGAGCATCAGTCAGACTGAGTCGGTTTCAATCTCTATGTTATTTCTTCAGAGTAGTAAATTGTTGGTTTGAGGACCGTGCGCAATTATCAACTCCTGCCTAGCATATCAGTGAAAATATGTACGAGAGCATCAGCAGGTTCCCTCGCTGTAATTACAGACACAAAATGAATTAAAGCCAGGCACGCCTCTGAGAGAGATGCATATCAAATAAACTTCATGCTTAATTGGCACTCTTTCCTCAAATCGTCTTTTCCATTCTGCCCTTTCAGCATCTTGTTTTCATTATTTTCTTCAGCCTGTCATTTTTCTTCCTTCCTTCCTTCCTTCTCCCCTTTACTTCCTTTACTTTACTGCTTATTTCCTTCACTCTTTCCTTTCCTCTCTGTCTATTTATCTGTCGCGTTCCCTGTGTGTGTGTGTGTGTGTGTGTGTGTGTGTGTGTTTTCAGTCTGGCTGGCTGCTCCAGTATGTGATGTATTTGTAGTAAACACTAGAACTATAGTAGATCTCTGACAGACCCACACTGAACTTTCCAGTTCACAATAACAATCAGTACCATCTGGCCTACAAGCTCTTTCTCTCACATGCACCATCAGCACAGTCAGGACAGTCACAGTCTTTGTGACAATGTCCACTGTTAAAAGCGCTATACAAATAAAATTGAATTGAATTGAATACTCCACAGACAAAGGGAAGTCTTCCTCGATTCCCCCAGTTTTGCAGCTCGCAATGCAATACTACATGTACATTTTGACATTTGTAGTGAAGATCTGCTTGATTTCAGGATCATGTTTTTACAGCTGGTTTTGACTGCAGTAAGATTCTGTGTGCATGCAGCTGAACTGTCAGGATTCATCTGGGCTGGATACAAAGGGCCCAGGTTAGTCTGCATGAAATGTCACGTCATTTCGATTCCGAACTGCTTCTGATGATTTTGTTTGACACAGTGTCCCTCAGCTTATATTTTTAAGTAAAGGTTAGGTTTGGCTCATGGGGTCATGCATCCTATTATTAAACATCATTTATCGATTCAGTTCAGTTCACACCACACACACACACACACACACACACACACACACATGCACACACACACACACACACACACACACACACACAGACAAATGTTTGTTAATGTAACTTAATCCTATGCTTACTCCTAAATCTAAGCCTTACCTCAGGAACCAAAAGAAGATCTCTTGGCTCTTTCAGTTTTTTAAATAATAGCTGTGAAAAAAAAGTAGTTTTCCTTGTAGGTGGTGCAGTGGGTAGCATTGCCTCCTCACAGGAGCCTCGTCACAGGAGTTTTGCCTTTTGTCCCAATGTTCCTGTGGGTTTTCTGTGGGTTCTCCGGGTTTCTTCCCAACGTCCAATAACATGCAAGCAGGCCAATAGGTTACTCTAAATTGGTGTGAATTTGTGTATGGATGGTGTCCTGTGATGGACTGACGTCCCGTCCAGGGAGAATTCTCTCACCTGAAGATGAATGAATTATGAGTCTTCCTCGTGGGAACCAACCAAATGCCCTCACAAGGGCCAAATTGTCAGATATTCCAATCCTTGTGGCTATCTCACACACACACACACACACACACACACACACACACACACACACACACACACATATTTGTACTTATACCTGTACTTATGGGGCCTGAAGGAAGAGCAGAGCAGATAAGAAGGCTCTGTCTGTATCCTGCAAGACTACAAACCACACCCACTACAAGGAACGCCTACTAGCAAATCACACTTCACAACATTTCCACGCCCACTTCCCCCTAACCCTAAGCCTAAACATAATACTATGTTTTACATATTTGTTGTTGGCGTAAATTGTAAAAAATGGGCGTGTCTTACAAGGGGCGTGGTTTGTAATCCTGCAGGGACGCAGACGGATACGCTTGCAGCAGATGGACGCGGAAATGTGTTGGCGCCATCTGGCGTTCAATCTCATTATAACTATAAGGAAGCTTATAGTGAGGCTTTTATTTTATTGTATTTTATTTGATTTTATTTGAAATATTTTTTCATTTCATATCGTTATGAGATATTGGCGTTTCACTCTCGATTTGTCTCGACTAGATATTCTTTATTATGTGTGTACGTCTTAGGCTTTTATTTTGAAACTTGCTGGAGTCCAGCTTCCGTGTTTAAGTTGAAGCCGGTAAACAGCATGGGCAGCGTGGTTCTCTGGTGAGCTGCTCATACTGAGGGTTTGGCTTTTATTCCCGTATTAAGATGTTAACTACAAGTGTTGAATGATGTTAGGTTTGATGTCAGTAAGCAGCAGGACAGTCTGCACTCACAGAAGCCTCAGTGAGCGGATAAGAAGAGGAAAAACACAGCAGCAGGTGAGACAGGACAAGTGCAGGGACACTGACAGTTCAGTCAGCTCGTTTCATGCCTTTCCATCTGTCTGTTTCCATTTATTTACTTGTGTTTATCACGTGAAATCATAATTAGGCAATTCTCCAGAACTTTCGTAATATTCCCTGTTTAATATGGTTAACAGTAGTAGCAGCAGCAGCAGCAGCAGTAGTAGTAGTAATTAAGTATAGAAAAAAATCATGTGTTTGTGTAGTTATTTGTTTACATGTTTATTAATTAATAAGTACATTACAAGTCTTATAAGTCTAGGAACTACACAATGGAGTACACAGAAGCGTAATGAATTGTGAAGTGATTATATGAATTAAATTATAAATTATTATCATGACAACAATGTGACTTAAAACAGTAAAATCATTTCAGACATTTATAACAAGAACAATAAAGTAACAATACAAGCAAATATATGCTCCAATTTAAAAAAAAAACATGATTATTTTACTGTATATTAAAATCATGCTCATTTGTTACAGTTAATTAGTATGAGGGAAGAAAAGTTATAGTTTTACTGCATTTTATTTTTTCATTTCATTTCATTTTCATTTGTATATGACCAAAAGTTTGTGGACACCTGACAATTAAACTCGTACAGTATGAGGGTCCGAAGTGTTGCAACAAAACTGGAAGCACACAATCGTATAAAATGTCTTTGTATGTTGTAGCTTTACAGTTTCCCTTCACTGAAACTAAGAGACCCAAACCTGTTCCAGCATTACAATATCCCTGTGTACAAAGCGAGCTCCATGGAGACATGGTTTGCCAAAGCTGGTGAGGAAGACCTCGAGTCCCTGCACAGAGCCCTGACCTCAACCCCACTGTACTCCTTTGGGATGAACTGGAACGCTGACTGCACCCCAGACCTCCTCACCTGACAACAGCACCTGACCTCACTAACACTGTTGTGGCTGAATGAGCACAAATCCCCACAACCATGCTCTGAAATCTAGTGGAAAGCCTTCCCAGAAGAGTGGAGTTTATGATAACAGCAAAGGGAGACTAATTTTTGGAATGGGAAGAAAAGCACATACGTCAGGTGTCCATAAACTTTTGGTCATATAGTGTAAAAATCAGTTAACCCAAATAAGGCTATTTAGTTGGGTTGTATAAATTAATTTCTATCTAGTCAAGTCAGATTTATTTATTATTTGCACAGTATGCCAAGACATATGTACACTGAAATGCTTTTGATGAGGGTCAAGTAAGCTGCTCACATGACAGAATATATAGGCACCAGAAGCACAAACTCACACACACACACACACACAGAGCAAAAGCATAGACAAGTAATCAAAAAGGTACAATAACCATAGTGGGGGAAGAAGAAATGCTGTATAATGTGCAGAGTATTGCACTAAATTTGGTGTAAAGTGACCAAATGTCTGTCAGGCTATCTGTCTGTTTATTAGACCTAAATGACAATTGTGTGGTTTTCACCAACTTGTATGAACAAACAAATGACCTCAGGTGACAACAAAAAAACACAACAGATTTCAATAATTTTTTTCCCCAAAGAGTAAACCAACATTCAGAAACCAGGTGCGAAAAAATAAGTGCACCCTTCCTAATTCCACAGTCTTTAAGAGTGTAATTAGCAGCCAGTTACTAATGAAATACTCAAGATTTATTATGTAATTAGGAACTTAGTTTTTGTTATTAATTATTACTTATTTTATTTTAAACCATTTTATTCATTTGTTTCAGCTTGTTCGCATTACGGTTAATTGATTTATAATTAATTTTAAAATATCGTGATGATTAAAATACTAATAATTATATAGCCATATGTTTGGTGCATGAGAAAGAAGTGTAAATGAAAGTATGGATAATGGCAGCCTCTCTCTCTTCAGGCTCTGCGGTGGTTGACGTGTGGAGGTGCAGGTGGCGCTCTTGCTCCTCCTGTAGACTGCAGGGTGACAGTAGAGCAGGCGGTGAGCGTGTGGACGCAGTGCTTCCAGCAGCATGGGATCTCTGAGCCGCTCCTCTCCTCACACTACATCATAGCTCACGTCCTGGGAAAGAAAACTGTGAGTCGCACTCTCTGTCTTTCTCTGTGGCACTGTCTCCAGTGTTTATCTGCAGTGATGAAGCTAATGTAGCTATGAGAATAAGGTGTAGAATGTCAGATTTTGTTTGAGGGTATTTTCATCAGTGTCGGGTGAAACATAAAAACATAAACACAAGTAATAATACATATCCAGACCCTGATTATGTGTGTTACCAAAATAAAAAAAAGTTAATTATGCTAAAAAGACTGGAGCAAAATGCTAGACATTAGTGGAGACTTATGACAGCTGATGAATCTTATAGATTGATATAATGGAGCTCTTTTCTGTTTTTTAATGTTCTTCCATCATCAAAGTGGTGTCAGTTTTGCTGCCCTTCATGCCTCAGTGTCTCATGTCACAGAGGAGTTCAAAGTGGAGGTGGGACTGCATCAGGGATCGGCTCTGAGCCCCTTCCTGTTTGCTATGGTGATGGA
>CM074946.1:14112774-14123308 GCA_037577455.1 Pangasius macronema
CATTGTATGGCTCATCAACTTTATCCCCCTATAGTTGCTGCAACTCTGCACATCACCCTTATTCTTAAAGATCGGCTAAAACATCTGTAGATTATAAATAAAGATAGACACAGTTTCATGGTACCATTTTTAAAATGTATTGTATTACATTAAATTCAAATTAAATCAGTTGTTATAGCCAAGCAATGTCTTGGTGTCTTTCACTGGATTTGGCATGGAATCTTTAAATGCAATTTTCCCCCTTTTCACTTTTGGGGGCAACCAGACTGCTTTTTTTTTTTTTTTTTTTTTTTTTTGGAGAATATATATATATATAATATATATAATTTTAATTTGTAATTTTTTTATATAATTTAAAAAAATTTAGAGACATTTTAAGAATATTTTTAATATTTTGAAAAAATTTTAAGAATTTTTTCTTATAAGAAAGATCATATAAGTTTCATCAGCTGTTTGGGTAAAAAAAAAATGAATAAATGCTTTTAAAGTTTATTATAATCATTTTTGCCTATTTTCTTGAAGGGAGCCAGTAACTCTTACACTGACTATTTATCTTCATCTCTGCAGGTTTGAAGACCACTCAGCATTGGATGGGGGTTTGGATGGCATGTCAGTAATCAGACAGATTCTAACTCTAGCCCCGAGACTCCTAACAGATGAAGGGTAAGGCGATGTGTGTGTGTGTGTGTGTGTGTGTGTGTTTGAATGTGTAAATGTGTGTTTGCTTTATGGATCCCCTGCAGTATGTCTATTGCTCAGGGAATATGATCTCATGTCCGAGGACTAGGAGACAGAGTATACTCCAACAGAGTATAAATAGAATGCTCTAATCTCACTAAGGAGCTTGACCAGCACTTCTTAAGTGCTTCAGGGAATCTGCTCCCAGTCACGGTCGTCCACTCTTTCATGGAAGCGGATATTGGTGTTACCAGGATTATAGGGATCCTCTCCAGTAATCCGCCCCCATAATTCACATGGTGGTGAACTGTGTCACTTGCCCTTGAAAACAGGTCCGATGTCTGACTTGCCGCCTTCTTGTCTCAGGAAATTTAATACACAACAAACTTGGAGATAATAGCTTGCGTCTGCGAGAGTGTGTGCACATGTCAGTACTGAACGTTTCTCTTGTTTCAAGAATCCTTCTGAACATCTCGAGCGTCTCACAAACTTTATCACTGGGCTCTGTCGAGGCCACTAAATCTGAAGTCTACATTCCTTTCCTAGAAATGCTGCTATGTCTGTGAAATCCGAATTCCAAAAAATCTCCTGTGTATTTGTGGCTAGAAATGTTTTAAGGTCTTATCTGTTACAGTGAAAAACTCTCCTTCCTACTATTACACATCCTCTAAACGCTGCTTCCTGCACTTGTTCATTTGCTCTGTGTCTGCTTGTACTTCAGGCGTATGTATCTAGAGGTGGATCCACGCCATCCTCCATGCATAAAGGGTCTGGTAGAGGAAAGCATGCTGGGGTTGCAGTATTTGGGATCACACTGTGATTTCACTAACAGGTCAGAATATCTGCAGTAAGCATGTTTGTCCTATTTTAAGCTACTGCGCATGAATAATGCCTTAAGGTCTTTTTACGAGCTATTTTAATGTGTTGACTTTAATGTTCCCTCAGTGATGAGTGCTGTATATAATAAGAGGCCTCCGTCCTACAATTTGTTAACTCCTTAAAGTAGCAGAGCTTCTTACAGAGCTTTCACTTTAGTAGTTTAACGTTTAGTAGCATCTTAGTGCATGATTCCACTGAACAATTAGGATCATCATTTGTCCATCTTGACCACGTTTGTCATCTATTACAGTGCTGTTAAGTAATTCTGAAATTCCAATTGCTCTACTTAACAATACTAGATAACATCCTGTGTTGGCTAAATGGATAGACAGATGGATTGATCGATATAGCTACACGTCATTGGTCCCAAATAATGTACTTTTTTTGATTACATTCCTACAGCAGCCAAAGCCAGTACAGTGAATGAATAAGCAGCAGTACACGTAGCAACCAACTAGTAAATAAATCACGGTAATAAATAAAAAGAATACAGTGTAGCCAGAAAAAAAATTGGAAAAAAAAATACATGTAATATATAGGAGTTGAAGGTCATTATTATTGTTAAAATATTTCAGAGAATATATTATCCCGCAGCACTGCTGAGTGCTCCATTTGGATTAGTCAGAAGGTGTTGATTCATTTTCTATGGTTTTTATAAAAAGTATGATTGTTGATATGGTGGTCTTCTGTGAGGAGATGAGATGTTTATTTAGTATTTTGGAAGGAGTCTCCAGTGTCAGTGCTTTGTAGCAGTCAGAGGTAGAGCTGTAACTTTAGGTTTAGTGACATGGGAAAGTCTTCAGGAAAGAGGACTTCTGAGGCAGGTTGCGATTTCTCAGTTATGTGACGAGCTGTTTTATAACTATTTATAGCTGTTCATGAGTGTTAACAGGAACTAACTAACAGGACAGTACACAACATTAAATGTAACTCTAAATGGATCAAAAGTATGGCATGTCTTTTGTTTAATAAAAAAACTGTACATGTTTAAAAACTTGCTGTGGTATAATGAGGAATAAAACACTTCACTACATGCTGTTCTAGGAAAATAATCAACTTCAGTGTGGTAACAGTTCATGACTGACCACATCACACCACCTCATCATCGATTTCCCAATAACGGCTCCCCTGTCATGTTTTATTCCTCACATAATCATCAGTAGAATAAACAAATTACAGATAACGCTTGTCTTAATGCGCACCGTCACTTTTTCCTGTTTTCCTGTTGCCTTTACAGGTTGCGGTTCTGCATCCTACAGAAGAGAGGATGAACTAAAATAGGTTTGAGAGTGACTTGAGGTAAAAGCCAAGAAAGAGACACACAGACAGCACATAGCTTGACAGAAAGTTGATATGGAAGTGATGGCTCAAGCAACACACATGAAGAACCGTATTCAGCACCGTTCTGCCAAAGTGAATTACTTACACCTCACTTCAGATCATAGCCTACTGGGATTCTGAGGGGTGCTGAAGGTGTGCTTTTTAATCCTGAAATGGATTTTAATGGAAAGGCAGAGCTGCCAAGGTGCTCAGCTTTTGTCTTCTAACCAGTTTCTAATTCACACAGTGTTCTAGATGGAAGACCAGACCATAAATGATAGCTGAAAGTGTTACAATAACACCTAAAATAACACAATGTGTTATATAAACTGTTTGTTTGGCTTTTTTTTAACATTTGGAAGTTGTTACCATGCACGTAGGATTTTTTGTTTAATGAAAGAGTCCTGAATTTGAGGGTGTGTTCATGTCGTGGCTTAAGACTCTATGCCAGGAACTGGAGCTGCTGGTCTAAATTCCAGTCCAATATTAGTATCAGGTGACAGGAGACTCTAGAGTTTCACCATTACTTCTGACCACTGCAGTTATGCACTTGAGCAAAAATATGGTGTAGTCCAGTGACACGAAAAAAAACAAACCAAAACATACCAGCTGTAGTTGCGCTTCCATTTATATTGGAACATTATTACCAATATACTATAAATACATAATATAATATAAACTCATAATATAATATAAATTCATAATATAAATTCATTGTATTTTTTGTATCACTATTAGTATTAGTTCATGTTCATTTCATTGAAGGAAAACGAATTTATTCTTCCTTAAGTTGTTATATTTTCAGACATATATTTAAAACCTCTTTTCTCTCATTTCTCATTTCAGCCAAAATTTCCAGTGTAGACACAATGTACTTTTAGTTTGTATAGCAGAACAGTTGCACTTAGGATAACATTTTTTTTAAATACACGTTTATATATCTATATTTATTCCCTAAAGGAAATGGTGTGGTTTTGTGCACTTCCTGCTCAATGCTCTGATTGTGTAATACCTTGGCTACATGGTAGGATTATCAGGCCAATACTGAGGTCAGGTTGTCCCTCCCAAATGATCTCAAAAGGCTGCTCTTAAACAATTTTCTACCCCGATTATCTTGTGGTGTGTGAAATCCAATCTTAACCTCACCAATCTACTCACATCGCTGATTTCAATTTAGAAATATAAAAAATGTTCAATATTGTGGCTGAATGCTGAAACACAATCTTGACATCATTCATGAAAGATTTATAGTCAGTGACGGTCAAACTGAGCTCACGTACAATGAGTGTTTTGATCTGAAGTCACACTGAGTGTGTGATGTTTTATTCTGGGCTGATCTTATAGTGTGGAGAGTTTGATGACTGAAAGACGAAAACTCTGTGGTTTGTAATTGTTTCTTAGTAATCTTGTAGTGTGACCCCATCATGAAGATGTATAGACCGTCAGGACCTCTGCAAAACTGAAAGCCTACGAGTGCTTTTAGAAATCTTCGGTCATGTTGAATACCTGGCAACCCAGATAAACAACTTTGTTTGTTTCCACTGTTGTGTTTTTTCGTTTTCTCTTCCTTCTAAACCTACTTGTGCACGGCGTCTTACACTTGCATATCTGGCTGAGGGTTCTTGCATGTGGTTATGGTTTATTGTGGTGAGTCTGTGTTCTGTGAGCTTGTGTATGTGTGTGGAAGGGTGCAGTAGGCTGAAGGTAATTATTGTAGCAGTTTCTGAGAACTCCCCCTCCCAGTGCTGCTCTAGCTTTTCCCTAGAAGCACTGCGCACATTCTGCGAAACAGCTGGCAGCCTGCCGCTCCTGAACAAACACACGCACCTACACACACACACACACACACAGAAAGACATATTCCCTGCAATACTGTTTCAAGTGTACACTATGTTTTGTCTAACTGTCTGACTCAGACACGCAGGTTAATCGCTTGTATGCCTTGTAGCAGTTTTGAACAAAGCAGTTTAAAACCCAGTGTAGCCGATATTTCTGATGTAAATACACTCATGTTTATATCAGATACTTGTCATATAATGTTGTAACAGTGTCAACAGTTTCAGGTAAATTCCTAAATAAAAAAACAGATGAACACTTGAACTTTAAACCTGCCTTTTTTGAGCAATAAGTGTTTCCATTAAGTTAATTCCTTAAACGCACAGAATACAATTACAGTTTAGCCCAGCTGCAAATATATATATATATATATATATATATATATATATATATATATATATATAAAACTTCCAAAAGTTTTGAAGCAGTTTTTTTTTTTTTTTTTGCCAAAACAGTAATCTTTTAACGTCTCTGTTTCTCACACACTCTGCGTCTGTCTCAAACAGACTATTGTCCCATTATTCCATGAATTTGATTGCCACATTGTTTAAAAAAAAATCTAAAGGAAGAAAGAATCTTCTGAAGAAACAGACTGTTTGGAAATAGAGAAGTGAATAGGATTGCAGCGTGATAATACAAAATGCCTGTGAATAATTCGTTGAGTTTTTAATCCCATAAGTTCCATTACATTTTAATGCTTTCAGCTTCGTCAAGCTGGTTTTGTTCATGTTGATGAAAGTAATCCTACTGCGTGTGGACAACCAATTTGAACATCCCCGCAGGCAGTTACTGAGAATCTAGTACCCGGAAGACAAGTGATTTGGCTGAGATTCTGTTATTTATTAATGCAGTTCAGCTCATCCTCTTTCCCAGATTTGCCTTGTTTTCCTAGAGCTCTCTGCTGGGTCTAGGAACAAAAACACAGACTAGTTTGTCACTGGGCAGCTCCTCACGCTTCAGTCCTCGAGCTCTGGGCTCGTTCTCTGAACTCAACTATGGCTATAAACTGAACACTACATTAAATATACGGAATCTTAATACCTCCTATTGTTGTTAATGCATTCTTATTATTGCATTATTCTTATTATTATACATGAAATGTTACACTATATATATAAAAAAATAATTTCTAGAGTCAGATCAAAGCCAATAAATAAATATATTTATTAACATAAATATATTTAATAAGATCACATGAAAGAGCTTGAACGGTTCAGGATTTTTCTTTTATTACAAAATAAAAAGGATCTTTGTCCATAAATATATACAAACACCCACACTGTGGGGACAGAAAAAAATTATTCTGGACTGATTATATAGTAATATGTACCAGAACGAATTTTGTGTAGAAAAAGTAAAAAGGAAAGAAAGAGAGACACCACAGGGCTTTGACGTAATGTTGGTGTGCTCACTGGCAGCCCCTCACCCTCGATTGTCTCTGTAAGAAATTTAAGAACAGTCCAAAAATGAAATTTACACAGATTTTCCCTAACCATAATTCTTGTTAGTCCGCCAAATTATGTTTGGAGTCTGGTGTTTGCTCCTCGAGTTTTGCAGCTAACAAGTAAGGGAGGCTTCTAGTTGCTAGTTTAGCACTGTGCAAACAGAACTCCAAAATAATCACACGCTTGTCATAAAGGATATCATCTGACTAAGTAATACCATTTAGCAGTTTGTTTCATAACTTGACGCTTAAAAAAAAAAATTAAAAACTAAAATGAAAAACGATTAATATTAGTTTTCAAACTTTGTGTGACAGCTATACACTGAGCATATTGCTAATGTAAACAATAGCTAGCTGGGCTACGTTAACTAGCTACAATAGCTGTGTTTGTGTTCTAGGATGCAAAAAGGTAAGGATGAAAAAAGTAAATCATAGAAAACTGAAAAATTGATCAGAAAAAGTATCATTATAAAAACACACCTAAATCTGCTGGTCTATCATTTTTCTATAAAATCTACCTCTGAGCAGAGAATCTGAAGTAAACATTGTTTATTTTGGCTATATCCCAGTCTATGGATCGCTCTGTAGCTAAAGTAGCTAGTCTGAGTTTGATTATAGTGCAGAGTGATATTTTCTGAGGAAAGAAAAGCGATTCTGTCTTTAGAACGGCTGCTTTATACTGTCTTTAACGTCGCAATGTCATTTTTGACCTTTTTTTTTTTTTTTTTAAACAACAAAAATAAGAAATAACAGTGTCATACACTGTCCGAAACCACAATAACAATTCTACTTCAGATAACACCATCGTTTTAGGCAAGTGTGTGATGATTTAAGCATGGAGTTTTAACAATGCTAAAACAGCTCGTCTTTAACTTAGCTACATGTATATGCGTCTTTAACTTAGCTACATTAGCCTTGTAGCTAAAGCCATGGGGAAAATTGTGTAGCTTTCTTTTTTTTTTTTTTAAATCAAACAGTCACTGTAAATAAGTGATATGACCTTAGGGACAGGCTATGTTGTAGGGAGAATCAAACCCACAGTAGTCTCCAAGTCTTTTTTTTTCTTTCTTTTTTTTTTTTTTTAAAGGTTCATCCAAAGTCTGTGGGGGTAATGAAACTAGTTACACCATGTCCTATAAACATCATTAGAATGCTGACATCGATTAGCTGCAAACTTCTTTCTATTTGTCATTTGAAATTCTTTCAGGTTCCAGTGAATTTCCAATTTAGTCTCTATTTGGGAACAGGAATTCTAATTTATCCCACAGGAGAAAAAAAAGGGTTGTCCAAAGCATAAATTAGTCATAACAAGCTAAAGAGAAAAGTGTCCTAGAGCTTTAAATATAGCCACCATTGGTTAGTGAGCCAAAGTCCCACTTCTCTGGAAATGAGCTTTCACCTGCATCATTCTCATCAATGACATCAGCTTCCTCTCTTTTATGTTCAAGTTGGTGTTTCCATGGGGATGTCAGAGCTGGAAAGGGTACTTCTGTAGATACTGCAGTAATGGCTTCGGTAACGGCAGCTTTGCTGGGCAGGCTGTGTACTGATTAATAGCCAAGCGTGCAAGATGCTGTAGGGATGGAAAAGCCTGAGGCTGGCGGAGTGGACGTTTCAGCTTGAGCAGCACAGCACACTCCTTAGGTACCGGGGGAGTTACAGGATCACACTCGTCGTCCTGAGCCGTGTCGCGTCCCCTCGCTGAGGTAGCATAGTGCTGCACCAGACTCAGCACGTCAGGGAAAGAGAGCAGACGTGCTCGGGCTGGTGAACTCGAGTCAAGCTGGAAGCGCCCGTGACTGTACTCAATGCGCACATTAGTGGGGCCGCGTCCCGTTTTGACTGATAGAGTCAGCATGTAGAGAGGGTGACTGCTGTCCCGAATGAGGAACGTGCCCTCTGGGGCTGCCTCTAGGAGTGAATGGGCCTCACTGGCTGTGATGGTGCCCCAGTACCACCCTGAAAAAAAAGGAGGAAAAAAAAATACATGAGTTTTGAGGATAACTGTCTCAAAACTGCTAACTTGGTGATTAAGGTGCCAATGACTGGAACATTTGGGAGTTTAAATTGCAGAACTGCCAGAGAGACTTCTAGGCCCTTGTGCAAGACTCTCAGGTGCTCAGTTTTATGCTTGGATTGTGTTCAGCCTTGCTCCTAAGACACTCTGGATAAAAGCAGCAGCCAAATGAATAAATATAAATAATGTAAATGTAAGTTTTTGCAGGAAAGCCTTAAGACTAAGACACCATTTTCATGACTCAACGGGCCTACGTCATATCCAAGCTGTGTGCTACAGCATGTCCTCTGCAGTTGCCTTTTTGTCTACTTCCTATGAGTAACACTCTTTAGGCTGAACGAACACGTAGCTCTCATTCCAAAGCCATGACTAGATAGTCATTAGGCTATGGCTCTAAATGTGATCTTGGGTACTTGGATATATTTATCGCAACAATGCAGTGTACATTTACACCTGAATCTCAGTAAAGAATGTAAAGAATTTACCTGATGCATCAAGGTAACAGAAGTTGCTGGTGATGGTGCACCAGTCTTTGCTGGGGTCCCAGAATTTGGGGGTGCTGTGAAGACAACGTGCTGATGAGGAAGAGAGGTCTGAAACCCTGAGGGGAACCACCTGAGACTGCGAGTCTCCTAACAGAGCCCTGGGACTGGACAAAAAAATAAACACAAAATCATCACATCATCAAAGAGCCAGTGATCTAAAGGTTTCTTTAAAATGGCACTGAGGTGATTAAGCATTATTCACAACTGCATCTGCTGCTATTTTTATAAATGGAAAGAATCACATGTGGCAGTAGATCATAGAGGCAGAGAAGCTCTTTGTTCTGGAGCTGCCTGTCTGTTGGTTTAGTGAGTCGCTGAGCTCAGTGGGAAATCTGATTCATTAAAGAAAAAAAAACGAGGAAATAATATGAAGTTTTGGTAATATTTGGAAAGAATCGAGTGTGACAGTATTGCAAAGATTCAGGTTTTTACATTAATTGTCTGAAAGACCGCGTTTGTTTCTGTGAGACTGAGCTCACTCCCACTCACTCGCTTTAAAACATCAACCGAATAAAACACAAAGCCTGCAGTTAATCCATCTGATGAAGCCACTAATGTCACACAGAATTATTACTGTAATAAAGAGCAGCAGCTGAGATGTGAGGATGGAGCTGATCAAATGGACTCTTTCTGTTCAATTTCCATGTATTCAGCTGATCTAGCTGGACTCACCCTTGAACGCAGAGGATCATCGTATGAGTGAAGGCTTCAGTCAGGTTCCCCAACCGCCTCTGAAAGTTTCTCAGCCGCTCCTGAGCTTGAGCTTGAGTTTGGGTTTTTTGGGACTCGGTGCGTCGCCGCGATCTAAAAGCCTTCGCCCGAGCCTCTCTAACAGTATCGCAGCTCTCTTTGTGAAAATCGCCGACGTTAGAAATTAATAAGCCTGGAGCAAAGATGTAGCTGAAACAGCATCCGGTACGATTTGCGCTAATGAATAGTGTTTCAGCCGGTTACCAGACTAAAAGTGTAGCCGAAACAACTGTGGGCTTTGGTGTGCTGATTCCGCCTGAGTTCCAGGAACGACCTTTCTCCGAATCAGCGCGCGCGTCTCAGCGCCTCTGACGCCATCAGTGACTTTCTCTCAGAGTCGCCCCCAGTTATTCCCGGTACAACTCCCATTTTTAGCCAGTTTTAGCAAACACATGGATCGCACCAGTTTTACCACGTTTCATAACAGCTTCATCTGCAATGTGGAATGTGTTGAGTCATAAAATAGGTTTATTGCAAAATGTAGTGCGTGTTTCCATTTTTTACCCCCTCATAAACACTGCATAGCGACAAGCCTTTCCTAGGAGCGTCTCGTAAAACCATTCTAAGAACTTTCCAGGAAAAACCGAGCGTTCTAGGGACTCCGACCAATCCCTGCGCTTGTCGTTTCTCTGAAGCCCCGCCCCCGCTCCGCTGACTTCAGCCAATCTGCGGCGCGCGATCCAACCCCGCAGCTTAGGCGCTGTTTGCTGCTCACTAGTGACGGGAATTCCGACTCGTTTCAGTGAATCAGAGCAATCGGCTCAGTTCAGCAATAAGAGCCGAATCTTTCGACTCTCAAACGACTCCCAGTTGTTGTTGTTTGTTCTAAACCGGCCGAAGTTGCTGGATCTGTTGTAAACATCTGATAAACATACAGATAATACATTCTGATTAACTAAGATAGCGTAATACTTAACTTTGTGTACTAGATAACACACACACACACGCATATAAATTAACTTTATTGTTGTGCCTGTTGTTAAGATTGCAGGGTGAAGAGGTGAAGAAGGTACAGGAGTTTAAGTACTTGGGGTCAACGGTCCAGAGTAATGGTGAGTGTGGGAA
>CM074946.1:14133751-14151692 GCA_037577455.1 Pangasius macronema
CAATGCCCGGCCTCATGTGGTGAGAGTATGCAGGCAGTTCCTGGAGGATGAAGGAACTGATACCATTGAATGGCCCCCACGTTCGCCTCACCTAAATCCAATAAAACACCTCTGGGACATTATTTTCAGTCCATCTGACGCAGCCAGGATGTACCTAAGACTGCCCTGGTCCAGATCTGGGAGGAAATACCATCCATCGTCTCATTAGGAGCATGCCCCGATGTTGTCAGGCATGCATACAAGGACATGGAGGCCATACAAACTACTGAGCACCATGTTGAGTTGCTGCAATGAAATTTCAGCAAAATGGACTAGGCTGCTGCATCATTTTTTCACTTAAATTTTTGGGGTGTTTTTGAACACACACACACACACACACACACACACACGTATGTGATTCTTCCCTAAACTGTTTCCACAAAAAAAAATAGAAGTACACAATTATATAGAACGACTTTGTATGCTGTAGCAAATTATCCTTCACTGGAACTAAAAGGCCCAAACCTGTGTGTGTGTGTGTGTGTATGTATGTGTATATATATATAGCATTTGGCTGAATGTGAGCAGAGAGTAGAGCCCTATACACCTCAGAATTCATCTTGTTACTTCTGTCAGCAGTCACATCATNGTGAGCCCGTTCCATTGGCAGCCATACATGCCCATGCCATAACACTGCCTCCACCATGTTTGACACATGATGTGATACACTTTGGATCATGAGCTGTTCCTTTCTTTCACCATACTTTTCTCTTCCGTACAGGTTAATCTTGTTAATCTTTCAGTCCAAAGAATCTTATTCCAGAACATGGGAGGCTTTTTTTCTGGCAAAGTCTAATCTGGCTTTCCTGTTCTTGAATGTTACCAGGGGTTTGCACCTTATTCTAAACCCTTGTTTTATTTCAAATCCATTGTGGTGGTGTATAAAGGCAAAATCACAAAAACCCTGTCATTTTCCAAATACTTCCGGACCTGACTGTATATATACATATATATAGCAAGCATGGCAAAGGTTATGTGTGGATGTAAACACACAGTGTTTGACATTGCAGAAAGTGTCAAACACTGCAGCACTGTTCCTTGTGTCCTTCTACGCATATTAAACAACTTGAGCAGCCTACACCGTTGCACTCTACACTGCGAATGGTAATTAGTGGCTGTGTTATGTAAGACGCTTTGCGCTGCTAAGAGGTAGTTACGAACTTAATTTCCTTCACATCTTTATTGTACAAAAAGCCAGGAGTGATATCCACATTTCTTCTTTCAAAGCTCTTTTCTCTGTATTGAGAGGCCTTTTACCCTTTACACATTGGAAATCGCTCATTCTTATATGAGATTGAAAAGGATAGTGATGTTTAAGGCACTGGTAACTCATTTATTAGGAGAAAGGACAGATTTTGTGGTTTAGAACTATCTGTGTATATATATCTCTGAGCTTAACAGTAGACCTGCTTTACTAGAGATGCATAAAGATAATAAAATCTAATGCTGATGTTCTTGACATACTGCCACTGACACTGAACTCAAACCAACACCTAGCTTAGAAAGTGTACAAATAACACACCACCAACTCCCTCTTTTGCAATCAAATCCCTCTTTCAGCATAAAGTTATCTTTTCACTTTATTCACTTGCTACTGCTTTGATTTCAGCTCTTTTTGTGAATTAATTGCATTGACTTTCTTCTGCTTCTCTTTGATTTGTTCTTTTATGTAGGAATGTGTAATATCATCAAATGAAAGTTTATTTAATAGTCTCAGGGCATTTAAGGATTTCGGCTGTAATACGCTGCCAAATGAACACGTTCATTGCCGACACCTAGGAAAAAAATCTCTCCTTTCTCTCGGTTGCTACTTGTCTCCAGGCGAGTGGTCTTGTGTTTCAAGGGTGTACCAGTGTTTTGGAGTTGTTTAAACCTTGTGGCCCCCAGGCCTGCATGGACTCCATAGTCCTTCTCAGCATGGGGTCATTCACACTTCTCTGATCCGTAGCAGTGCTTCTGGTTTGGGTTTTGGCCACTAGTCAAAGATAACAGCTGTACACTTTGTGGGTTCAGTGAACTCAGCCCACGTGCTGGCAGCCAGAACACCAGTGGGAACCAACTCGTAATTAGAAACGCTTTGGGTCAACTTGAAGAAGGGGGGAGAGCGAGTGAGTGAGTGAGAGGAAGTGGGGAAACGAAGAGCAGAGTAGACATGTTCTCTATGGCAACACAGTCTATATGCTCTCGAAAAGTTGGAGTAAAAGTTGCTGTCTAAAAGTGTCATGCTGTTTTAAACCATTATACATGCTTTCAGATTTTGACTGAAAAAAAAAAAAAAAGTTGTTCATGTGTTGGTGCCAATTTGTCATTTAGGATTTAGGACAAGTCGACATTCAGAGGTGTCTTTAATGCAGTCATGACATTAGCTGGGAGCTAAAATCTATTAGCTCGACAATGAAACTATTAGTTTTGAGTGATGAATTATATCAGAATGTCTCATCTATGGCATAATACGAGTGATGTGGTAAAAATTATTACACACACACACACACACACACACACACACACACACACACACACACACACACACACTCTTAAAGGCAGATAGGCAGATTTCTAATTTTGTTTCAAAATTTCAAACCAAAAACATTTCTGTCATCTGACCTATTGAACAATTTGTCCTTTGACTGGACAATGTTTTAGTTTGTCCTCCAAAGGCTAGATTTTAGGGAAAAGAAATGATGGAATAAATAATCCACCTTGTTGGCGTTTAAAACACCCGTAACTCTATTTCACATGCTGCTTCTTATGTACTGCTGATGATGCGTTATGTATACTTCACTGAAGCAGACTGAAAAATATCAACCCAAATGAAGATCAGATCTAGTGTGTGTTTCACTCTTTGTGATCACCTGACACAACTGTCACTGAATCTACATGCCTGCATGAATCTACAATCTGGCTTAGAAAGAATAAGCCCCAGCCTTGATTCATCATACCATTCTGTGTATTTTTCTTTGTGGCGCACTTGATTCCAAGTAGATGGGATAGATGTAGCCCTGCTAGCCATTTATGCCAGCCAACCTTGGCATTTTATCCCTTTTTTTCCTTGAGGCAGAGAAGTCTATTCTTCAAACCAAAGTTAGGGTTTAGAAAACCGATGTCTGGCCCACTTAGTCTGGGAAGTCGGGTGCAGATAGCCCTGTGTATGAAAACTATGAACTCACCGGTTCCTGTTTCATGTTTCACAGTGGCCAGGAAAAGCCTTACTCAGACATAATTTACATGAGGTCCTTCAGCAATTTCCTATTTACAGGTACTACTTTTTGAATTTATTTCCATCCAGATTGGCCATATTGATGTTTTTCCTTTCCTCCTTAGAGAAAATTACAAGTTGTATTACTTACTATGTTTCACCAGACTTAGCGAGAGATGTGTGCAAAAAATATTATAGACTTCCCACTGGTAAACTAATCCAATCCAAATAGGGCTAAACATGTGCTGTGGTTTGCAGATGAAATAGGATGTCTTTTAGATATATGAAGACAAGAAAGCATTCAAAGTCAGTGACAATTCATAATCAAACTGACTTATACTTAAACTGACTATTTTAATTTGCAAATACAGTAAGTGAACAGCGCTTTGACAAAGACTTTACCTACTTCAGTTTACTCTTATCTACTCATATTAATAATACATTCGTTATATAAATGTTAATAATAATAAGGAAGGACTTCACCTGTCCGTCCTACACCAGTTATGACAAGCAGTGAGCTGTTTGATGGTGCAGGAGATGGACTTTACATTTTTCAGGCATGGTCTATGCCGTTTATTTTGTGTGTGCGCTGTATATATGTTATTTATAGATTCTTATTCAACACTTTATGATGTGGTATATGTGATATTTTTTTCAACACACACATATGTTTGAGTTACTATCCTTGTGAGAACCTTCCACTGACATAATTATTAATGCAGATAATTAATATTATGCTTCGTGTAAATCTCCACGTTTGCCATTTTTCAGCAATTGCTGTTTTTTTAAATTTAACACACGCACGCACACACACACACACACACACACACACACACGCACGCACGCACGCACGCACGCACGCACGCACACACACACACACACACACACACACACACACACACAAGCACAAGCCCAGCATCGAGGCAGTATGTGAGAATCATTCATCCCCACTGATCTCTAATGACGGCATGACCGCTGGAAGGATGCTGTACTATATGTAGGAACATTCTTGTGTTTATGAATGTATGCATGACTTTTTGCACACTATTTACACTCAGAGTGCACTTTATTTGCAGGACAGAACAAGGATACCAGCCTAATGCATCAGAATAGCAAGCACAGCAGCATCAGCAAACCCATGCAAACATTTCACTAGTACAAATTCAGTTGCATCAGCAGTCTTTATTAAACCATGGTTTGGTATAAAGTTCCTTTTTGCAAGCAATTAAAATAGAACATGTTGTTGTTCCTCTTTCGGCTGCTCCCGTTAGGGGTCACCACAGCCGATCACTGGGCCGGATATTTGATTTGGCACAGTTTTTAGACTGGATGCTCTTCCTGATGCAACCCTCCCCAATTTTATCCAGGCTTGGGAGCGGCACTGAGAGCGCACTGCTGCACGCAGCCCCAGTTGCTGAGGTCAGCTCCCTGACTGGGAATCGAACCCAGGCTGCAGCAGCGAGAGAGCTGTGGCCTAACCACCAGGCCTCCAGGGCCAATTCATATATAATATAAATGTTTTTATTTGATTTCGAATACAGTCCCCACCAAGCATTTGAATGTGCAAATAATGTTTTAATTTGAATGCTTATTCAATAAGAAATAATATTTTTCTCACTGTGATAATATTATTTTTTGGCATATCACACATCAAACATATGTTAAAGCTGAAAAGCGATTTCTGCTTATTAATAAGTTGATGGACTGTCCTTTAAATAAAGTGTTTAATGAAAACATTTAACAGGTGTATATGCCATGCACACACTGCCTTGTCTTTCACACCAGAAAGTGCACAGTGCACAGGACTGTACAGCTACTCACCTGCATAACTTTGCACTGGAATAATCACATTAAAAACATTACAATTAAAAAAAAGTCTAAAGAAATGCTGTGAACAAATGCATTGTTATTATTTCAACAAGCTTCAATAATGCGTGGATTAATTTAAAACTCGAGACTTCTTACCTCTGTGGTTTTGATCCTCTGCAGCTCCTGCTCAGCGTGTGTGAGAGGAGCAGGAGCGGAGATTGATGATACATGACGAAGGTAACCCTGAAGACAAATATCCTCCTAATGGTGATGGAAACACAAACCACACTCACGTCAAAGCCTTATTCAGCTCTGATACTGATGGACCACATATCATGTGCCTACTCCAACTTTGCAGAACTGAGGATGGCTCTTATACACTATTGGGGTCCAAACGTCAGAGGAAAAAAAATCTTTTTTTTTTTCATTTAAACCAGAAAGCTTTAGAATTTTGATTTTTTTCAATATTAAGAATAATTAGGATTCTTCACTATTTCTAGGTCACTATCTAACTTTAGGCAAATTTCTGATATTGACCATCTTAACTCCTTTATGCTAAGGGTCAGCTTTTCCTTGTCTTATCTCTTCCATTGAAGCACATGTTCAAACAACTCCAATGAATATCATCTAACATGGATCATCGGGTTTTACACAAACTTGTGGAGTCTCGAGTGCACGCTGTCTTTAAATTAAAAAGAAGACATACCAGATACTAAGAAATTTAAAAATTCATGAACATATATCCAAGATTCTACTTTTCACTCAGGTTATTGCTGGTAATAATTTGTCGTAAAAAAATTGTATCAAACCAGAAAAGACGCCCCCACCCCTCTCTCTCTCTCTCTCTCTCTCTCTGTCTGTCTCTCTCTCTCTCTCTCTCTCTCTCTCTCTCTCTCTCTCTTTATATAGATCTTTTTCCACTCTCAATGTTAAATTACAACCTCTTGAAAAGTGAAAAGAAATCAGAAACATTTTAGGAAATAAATAGGAATACAAAACATTACAGTAAACTGGTTGCATAACTGTGCAAACCCTCTTATAATTGGGGATGAGGCTGTGTTCCGAATGAGCCAATCACATTCAATCTCATGTTCAAAAGTAATTATCATATAGCTGTCATCAATGAAATTATTCCGATTAATCCCAAATAAAGACCAGCTGTTTCTGTAGGATTTTCTTCACATCTTCTTGGTTTCATCTGACTGCTGAAGGCAAAGAGCTTACAAAGCATGCATGGTATCTCACGTGTAGAAAGGTATCGATCAGGAGAGGGGTATAAATGAATTTCCAGAACATTAGATGTACCATGGAACACCGTAAAGGTCATCATCAATTCCAATTCCAAAAAAAGTATAATATAAAATGCAAGAAGTGAGCTCCATAAAGACATGGTTTTTCAAGGCTGGTGTGGTAGAACTTGAGTGACCTGCACAGACCCTGACCTTAGCCCCACTGAACAGCTTTGGGATAAACTGGAACGCTGACTGCTCCCCAGGCCTCCTCCCCTGACATCAGTGCCTGACATCATTAAATCTCTTGTGGCTGAATGAGCACAAATCCCCACAACCATGCTCCAAAATCTAGTGGAAAGCCTTCCCAGAAGAGTGGAGGGTATTACAACATCAAAGGGGGACTAAATCTGGAATGGGATGTTTAACAAGCATATGTGGACGTGATGGTCAGGTGTCCACATATAGCACTTTTGGCCATAAAGTATAGATCTTGAGAAGCTTAACTTGTGGCCTCAGTATATTAATTTGTGGCTACACCTTATTAATCATAACTGCCCTGTCACCTCAGTGGCTCTGTACTCCGTGTACATAATGAAATAATGTAGAGGACATACCACCACATTGCCAAAGAGCTCATCTTTGACATGCCCTCCACCAAATTCTTTCTTCACTGTTGCACGAGTGGCAGCATACAGCATCTTCTGTCTGGTCTAAAGTGAGGTTCAAACATAATGACAAATACAGTGCTCACTAATGAGATCAAAACTGTCTTCACTGAACAGGAGCGTGATATATTCACACATATATCTTCATATATGTGAAATATTTTTGGACGTAAATGTATATTACATACTGGAGACTGGTCAGGTGACCAAGAAAGAAAGATCCACTCATATCCCAGTGCATTGTGGGAGTCAAGGCGATACAGGATGTAGCAAGGCTCCTGGGGATCAAGTAGAGGAAGCAGGAAGTGGTCATAATCTTTCTCCCAGGACTGTGATGGCTCACGGTATGCACCCAGAACCAACTGCTCTGAAACAGAAAGATAAAAACTCATATCATACACCTGTTGTGATAAAACCACACACACACACACACACACACAATATATATATACTTACAGCAGCATACATACTACTACATTATAGGAACACACAGGAAAAAACAACTACATTACAGCCAAAGTAGCATTTAATAAATAGTGTAAAGTGATTTCACAATCTCTCAATTTGTCTCTTTACTGCTTGAATTCAAGATCTTTTATGTCTGCTTTAGTGGGAGCACATATTTAAAATGATTTTTTCGTCCCATAAAATAGGGGAATTGTGTATACAATTTACAATCTAAAATAATTATAGAATATGATTTAGAATCATTTAATTAATGATGTTAGAATATGATTTTTGTTTTAAAGCAACTATACTGTTTTGCCTGAAAGCATCATTTGATCTCTGTAAGTTTTGCAATATTTACCATTAGCTAGAATCAAACTTTCTGTCTAGCCAGTTATGTTAGCTACTGGTATCAGTGCTAGTCTAACCTGGCATTAACAAAGAAAACGGGCTAACTTAGTTAACTTAGTTACAGGTAGTTAATGTTAGCCAATCAGTGAAAATAACTTCAACATGATTTTTAGGAAGGCAAAGAAGAAACCTTGTTTTATACGAGTATCTGCTTATTCCAGCATATTGAAACATGTTAGTGATGTAGGGCCGGGGTGCGCATCCTCAAGTGTCACACTGCAGTATGGTGGCTTATGCATGCTTAAATGCACTCAGATTGCTATAGCTCTAACTACATTGTTTATGAGAAGGTCATGGCCAATGGCCTGCTCATACACAATCGATGACATTGATGACAATATCAATGAACCTGATTGAATGCTAAACTGAAATGATTGGGTCCAAAACTGAGCCCATTCTAATGATGTATAGTGTCCAGTCAAGAGACCATCAAGGAGTAAAGCATGTTTTTCATCTTGATAACATAATTAAGTAAGTGTACATATATTCAATTTCAGCAATACTCAAGTAAATTATAAATATACTATAAATAATACTTAAATACGGTAACAAAGAACAATTACTCATGTATTTTCCATCCTTGGTGTAAAGACCTCATAATGCAAAGCATCTGAAAATTGCCTAGCCTGATTGGGAGAATTTGCACTTGCACTAAAATAACCAGAGATTAAGGACGCTGTCAGAGAGCTGTTATAGCCTGTCAATAAGTATTCATGTCATATGCACACATAGACAGCAGTATGACCTTGGTGGGGGATTTCCTGAATGTCTCTTGCAGCAAATTCTATTCTAAGCCTGCACACATTCCAATTATCGGTACAGATGCATAGTTTCCATCAGTCATTCACTTACCCATGAGCACATGCTGGCACCCACACATTTATAAAGTCATCCACACACCCATCTCCTACATTAATCATTTAGAATAAGCCTGCTGTGTCACAAATACACACACACACAAACACAAAGTGCTGAAAGATCCTGGCATTCTTTCTGCTTCATGTCACAAGTTAGCAAAGCCCTACAACAGTGTACTCTGTTTCCCACGTCGTAGCCAATCAGACACCAGCTACACATATGACTCAAGAGCTCAGCGAATCGTAAGCGCCGTGACTGTTTTGGTCTAAATCTCCTACTGAATCACCCTGAAACTATCTCCCACCAAATGGCAGTCCAATAAATGACACACTGAACAAGTGACAGAAAAAAAGGCCCAGACAATACACACAAAACGCAAAGAAATCCAGCCGTGTACATGTCACATCAACTCTCACAGAGAGTCACATGGTGTGTCAAAGGGACATGGAAGAGACGGCGTGTTCCAAATCGTACTTGTTTGAAGACAGGACAATACGGCAAGCACACGAGTCTGATAAGACCTCCTGCATTTCAGTGCCTAGTTATCTGATCATTCTGAATAAATTGTCTATCATGGTGTTCAAGCAACATGATAGTGGCCTATGATATAATCAGTCCAGTAGATGTGCAGGACACAACATCGATACCATACAACGTATGAGATACACAGAATGACACGCAGTAGAAAAGTCTGACACATGGCATTCAGTCAGAAAGACATTTTATCCTCTTATACTCTACTTGATTGGCACTTCACCTGCATGCAAGCACACACACACACACACACACACACAGAGCGAGAGAGAGAGAGAGAGAGAGAGAGAGAGAGAGGTCCTCTGGTGTCAGACATTTGCATTCTTAATTCATGTAATAGGCAATATTACACTCTCTTAAAATTATCCACGTGAATCAGTGGACAAAAATACACAGTTACCACACGTGACTCAGATAGGATGACCTCAGTCTAATGCAACTCTCTCAGAAAGAGGGCTATAATTTAGGATTTTTTCTGTATTTTGCATATACACACACACACACACACACACACACACACACAGGCACATAGAGGACACGGTCAATCTGTCTTGCCATACACACTCTAATATGGAAAAAATCAGTCTTGGGCATGTCAGCCTCAGTGTCGACTGTTGTGTCACCTGACCTGACCTTTCACAATCAAAATACACCAATATATGTTTGTCCCTTGCCACATATTACATCATCTCAGGTCTACAAACAAGTAAACAACAAATGAAAATCATTCAGTGAGCAACAAAATACTGCGCAAATGCTGTTAATTCAACTAATATGGTGTTACTAATTAATTGATTGTATATTGATTGTGTATCTAATGAACATACATTCAGACAAGTTCTCTCTTTTTCCAAATCTCTCACAAGCGTGAAGTTAATACGGTGGTGGAATTTTTCATTTTGACCTACTGGAGTTATTTTTAGTGGAGTTATTAAACAAGGTTATATTTGTTAATACGAAATAGTGAAATGCTGATTAACTGCTACAGACTTATTTAAGTGGTGTGTGTGTGTGTGTGTGTGTGTGTGTGTGTGGGAATGTGCCGTGTCATGCTTACTGAAAAGCTGTAACTGAAGAAGCCACTATAGCATCAGACAGAATCTATATTATATCTATATGTGCACAATATCCTTAATCTGAAGCTACTGTAAAGAGCATTATACTAAATATTTAGCACAGACACATGTACACACACATATTTGAGTCATACAACATGTAGATGAACAGTTTAATTTGAGGCCAAGATTTGCCATTTTACCATCTCTCAACATTTTTAAAAAAGTTTCACTTTGTAGATCTCTAATAGTAAGATTTAGTTTAAATATACATAAATAACATGAAATTAAGTTTTGAAAAAAAAAATTGTTCCAAGGTTTACTTTCAGCTAACTGGTAAGTCTTAGGTAGAGGCTTAACATTAAGCTTAAACATTAGCTTAAACATTACACCTGGAGATGGTAGTTAACTGTTAGGGTTCATGGTAAATATTGTGTGTGAATCCACAGCTCACTCACCGTCTCGGATCAGCACCTGGATGACACGGCCAGACCCATTCCTTGCCCTGGCCAGGAGCTGCCTCAACTCATCTGTTACCACCAGAACCAGAAACATGGCGGGTCAGCACTTCTACCCGCCAAGGAGCTGCGCGTGTGTAAGGTGGGGAAAAAAAAAACCTGTCGAATCAAGTGAAGGCCACCTGGAAGATCTTCAGTGGAAGCAAATGTAAGAACTAGAACAAGACTCTTGCAAATTGCTCTCAAGAGACCGGTATGAAGCAAGAGAGTTTCACGGTTGCAGCATGAGAGCAGTGTGTGTGACTGAGGGAGAGGGGTCTTGTAACTAGGGCAGGATTGTGTGTACTGGTCAGGAGGAACCTGATCCTGTTGGCCCCAAATTTAGCAGTGACAGGCTCGGTGTGTCTGGCCTTGGGTAACAGATCCAGCAGACTTTACACAGTGAGCAATCAGAGAGGAGGCGCCAGAGAGAGCGCTCACCTGAGATCCGCTGAAGGTTCATCTCACACTCTAAAGCATGCAACATTCAGCATTACACTGGAACAGAAACGTGAGAACGCTGCTGAAATGGGAATCAGGTAGTAAACAGGATTTTAGAATATCTCATATATTTCAAATACTCATATAGGTTTATCGGCCATCTTTGATTACAAGTTTTTTTTAATCACTCTGAATTCCCAATGATTTACTGAAATTCTTAAAGAAAAATCCACCATGAACAACATGCTTGTTATTCTTTATAATTAACATGTGATCGTCAATCCAAGATTTATTTTATAAATTGTTTCACTGTCATCAACATGTTGGTGTTTTCAATTTGCTTAACTGTTTACTACCCACAAGATCACTTATCTACCTGCTGATAGTAGCGCCAGTGGGGTTTAGCCCTTCATTCATCTCAACCTAAAGAGAAATGCAGAGAGAAAGAGAGCTGCAGGAGCACTTTAATTTTTAGTCTTTAGTCTTGCTTGCTCTCTCACATCCTCATCTGTATATACTAAAGATTTAACTTTCAAGGTAATACCGCTATCAGTGTCATTGTGCTTTTCATCTCATAGCTCAACATGTAGCGGTGCTGAGTAACTCAGCGCAACTGCGTCATACAGCTGCACTGCATTCTTGAGTTCAGGGTTTGCAGGGTCATTAATATGACATTCAACAACAGTGAAAAATGGTGAGCGAGAAAATAAGCTCTTGCGCTTTTGTTTTTAGGAGCTTATCTACTATTAAATGCCTTTGTAACGGCACTGGAAATATTGTCGTCCCCCTCCCGTGCTATTAGAGCAAAACACAACCTCTAACTTCTCAGAGGAATAACAAAAATACAGCACCAACCAACTTCTTAACACCAGAATCACTAAGCACATAAAAAATTCCAAAAAAAAATCAGTACAGACATTTAATGTATTTCATGGAAGTGTTTTCCTTTAATATACTTTATTAACTCATACAGGAATTGCTGATTTTGTGCATACCCCATTCAGAAGGAATCTGAGGTCAGAGCACAGGGCCAGCGTGAAGCAGCTCTGGAGCAGTTCAGATTGAAGGGTCTTGAGATTGTAAATTTTTTTCTTTGAACAAATTCCCCCAGTCCAGCAGCCATTACTATCGGTGCTCTTGTTCTTAATAGCTAGCTGCAAGGACAGTGCATGAATGATGAAAAATGAGCCAGCATAGGCAAAACCTCAGCTGCTGTATTTTAGTATTTCTACACAGGTGTACTACGAATTGAAAATAACACCTTACTACAGTCTATCAAAAAAACTGCAAAGAAGTTTAGCCATTGATTCAGGTCTCAGAACAGGAAGTCTGCATATTGAAATTTCCAATAAAAACACATATAGGGTAGTGCACTCTTGGTTTTAAAGAGGTCCCTGGAGGACTAGTGGTTAGGCTCTCACCGCCGCAGCCCGGGTTCAGTTCCTGGCCAGGGAACCAATCCCAGCCACTGGGGCTGCACAAGACGGTGCATTCCCAGTGCCGGGCCCGAGCCTGGACAAAACTGGGGAGGACTGCGTCAGGAAAGGAATCCAGTGTAAAAACTGTGCCAAATCAAATATGCAGACCAATGATCTGCTGTGGCGAGCCCTAACAGGAGCAGCCGGAAGAACAACAATAATAACTCTTGTTTTGAAGGTCAGGTCAATAAGAGAAGGCCAGCAGGACAGAGACATTATCATCTCCATCATGGGTTCAAACTCAGGAATTCACACAATACAATTTTGTTCTTAAGGCAATGATTCGATATTCAACAAACCACCAAATCTGATTTGATTTAGTAGCCTCTGATTGATATGTGATCAACTTTTGCTCAGAATCCAGGGTAAGCCCACTGTTCATTCGCAAATTGTGACGTAGAGGAGGACTATTTAAAGTATCAGTTATGGGCAAATCACCTTGCTGGCCTATTTAAACATCACAATTTACTTAACTATTTAATTAAATTTTTTTATTTTTGTTTTTTTTTTAAAACAGTTGTCTGTCTTTTTGATAATCAATTTAGATTCGATTATAATTGTCTTACGATTTTTTCCTTGATTAATTTCAATCATCCAAATCATCTGATGCTTTCACTCCTAGTTAATAACAGTCATTTCTCTCGATCATGACTTGGTGAAGAGAAGTGACACTAATCCTCCTCACTCATTTATTCAATGAAGCTTTAGCGGCTGCAGACTTTGGTATAGAACATACTTTTCAAAACCAACATTCTGATCATTTCCACCATTAAACTAGATAAATATTTATTGAGCACGTGTCTCACAGACAGTTCTTCAGACTGCATGAACTACACATTCAGGTGGCACTCATTCTGACATAAATCAAAATGCTAAACTAACTCAAGACCTTTTCTGAAGGCAAACAAGAGCATCATGAATGAATGCACATCACAGATAAACCAATTTACAAAAGAACATGATTTAATGATACAGGTATAAAATGAAAAAGAAATTAGAACATGGCCTCATGGTCAGCCTATTTACAGTCCACAAAAAGCAGTCCCAGAGATCCAGAGGCAATGTAAACGCTGCCACCTGCTGGATCACAACAACCCGGCAAATTTAAATTCTTGTTTAATCATCTTTAATCTTCAGTCATCGATTGTTGGTAGCCAGAATGCCTGTGGAGGTGGGAAGTGGAAGCAAGTCAAACGGTTTGTTTAACACACAAAGGATCTATTTTAAGTAGCTAAGTTACTGATCCTGGAGCAAGCTTCTTATATTAAGATGAATTAAATCCAAAAATAAAACACTGTAAAATACAAAAATGCAAATTGCATCAAATATTGAAATGAGATGAACGCAGGAATTTAAACTGACTGGACTAGATGGGGAAAATGGCATATTTTACTTTTCATAGGGAATTAAGCCTAATATTCACTATTAATGCAACGTTAACAGCAACAGGAAAGGATGTCCTTTATACGGATGAATTCTAAATTAATTTTAAAGCGAATGAAGGGAATTTATGACAGATGCTGGTTATGAGTAACAATTAAATGGGAAGAATACTCATCTTTTAGCTCAGGAGAAATTGTCTCTTTCAGTGTTACACTGCGTGGATTATCCATTTGTTTACAGAACAAACAAGCTTTGTGTAGTTCCACAGTCATTAAACCTCTGACTTTTTATAATAATAATAATAATAAAACATTAAGACCCATTAAACCCATTAAAATGATGTAAAGCACTAAATCTGATGTTCATGAAACCTTTCTTTGGTAAACACTGATTCTCATACCTATACGTCCACTTTTCCCTGACGAAGTGAACATTAAGTATAAATTAAGGGCATCAAAAAGAGCCTAATTCAAGCTGTGATCCAGTACACTAGAGCAGCATCTCACCATGTTAGAGCAGGCGCTGGCAAAGGTCATGAATTTTGGGTTAAACTGCAGGCAGGTGACAGGTCCTGTGTGCTTCCCATCCAACACTGCTACTTTCATTCCACTCTCAGCATTCCATACATGGATTTTCCCATCCTCCGAACCTAGACAACAAACCATTTAAACCACAGCCTTCGTGTACTTCTCCAAACTGGGTAAGTGCTAAGATGTCCCTGACTTCATGAATACAAACATTTACAAACAGTAAAAGTTTGGTATGGACTTACCCATCATGACAAACTGAGAGTCTGGGGTGAAGGAGGCTTCCAGAACCACGCCTTTACTGTTGTTGTAACCCTGAAGAACAGGAGAAAGCAGTCTGACTACAAAGCTTAAAAGGACTAAAAAAGACGTACAGGTAAAAGAACTCTAAAATGTTTCATAAAAATATGAAAAGGTATTTGTGTATATAATATCAAATATATTTAAAGTAAAATGATATCTATCTATCTATCTACATACATACATACATACATACATACATATATATATATATATATATATATATATACATACATACTCAAAAATGAGTTCAGTATCTCTGATAATCTCCCACATTTGTGGAAGTGCTAGCTTACATCTTAATTAATCAAGCTTTTTTTGGTTTAAATATTACTATGATTCATAATTAAGTGCAATTAAGCTAACTACATAAATCATTTTTCTGCATTTGAAGATATATTTATTTATTTCATCTGCTGCAAAGATCAGAAATATTTACTTATCTAATCAGCAATAAAATTATACACACTCCAACTTGTGGAGCATCCACTGATTACGCTTCCTGTTCTCCTCATTGGAAGGGATCACCTTCAGTGAACCCATAAACATATCATCACTGCAATCTCACCGCAAATGAATGTAGCACAGCCCCTTTGAAAGCGTCGAGCAGCCTGAGTGTTCCACCGTTGCTGGAGATCAGGATGAGTTTGCCATCGTTGCTGAACTTGAGGCCGGTCCACTCACATGAACGCTCATACTGCAGCTTAAATGTAGCAAACGGGCCCTAGAAGAAGACATGGAGACAATGAAACTGTCTTAAAGAGCAGAACTGCACAGAACTAATTGTTACACTAATTCCTAAAAGCTACAACCAAAGATCTGAGAACATGGAGCTGATGACTCCAGCACTGAGTTTACTTAAATAAATGTAAGACTGGATATTTAATAACTCTTCACATGGCTAAATATACAACTGAACATGGCTGTCCTTGTGTGTAACTACATTTTCCATTGGCAAATAGGCTATCTAAAAAGTTATGCACTGTAAACATCTAACATGGCTTGCCAAAATTCCAGAAAGTGCATTTTACACTAGTTTCTCTTACTTTGTCAAATGAGCGCAAGTCGTAGAGTTTGACCATCTCCGAATTGACTCCTGCAGCAAATATAAGACCCTCAGGATCAAACGAACACACTGGCTTCCCCTGCAGATGCATTAGACCCTGTGACAAGAGAGGATTTAGATCAAGCTCCAGACTGATATAAAGCCTAAACAGAAAATCTGACAACAGCAAAAAGCAAACAGCCAGCATATGGCTTACCTGACAATTGGGAGAGCGAAGGTCCCATAGCCGGATTGTTTTATCCAAGGAGCCAGAGATGAATGTGTCATCAACAGGAGACATGGACAGAGCAACAACCCTGGTTCATTTAAGACAAAAGCCATAAAATCAGCAAGGTTGAAAAATATAACGCAGAAAACTAGGATGTCAATCCAAATGTAGACAGTTCACAATAACTGCTGCATAAGCAACATGTTAAAAGTCCTTACCTCTTGTTGTGCCCAGGAAAGTAACGAATGTACTTATTGTCATGAAGAGACAAGTACCGTATAGTATCTGTAATAACACAACAAAAGTGAAGAGGTTCAGAACTAGAAAATTTACTCCCGACACAGCTGCCAATCGTGCGAAAGCCCGTAATACTACTAATAACTACTATAAACATTTCTGTTGGTGCAGATGTCCAGGTAAGAGTCCGAGAAGAGCGAGCTCCACCCTGGGCAAGGCAGTAGTCTGTACAGTTAGCTCCTTGAAAGGGCAGAATCACAGACCCTCAAACTGTACAAACAACTACCTCAAGCCAGAGTGGGCACAGCCAGGCATCCCTGAATGAAAAATGAGCATCGTGAGGACACAATCAGTCCCAACTTACTGACATTAATGCTCGTGGGGTGGGAGATATAATATCATCATTGTGATAAATGTAACCACACTTTTCAGTATCACTGTTCTTCACAGTAATTCTAAAACACTGAACATCACCAGTTATTACTCAGAGTAACAGTCACCTGATTGAACACTAAACATTTTTCTCATTTTTAATACAAGAAATCAGTGGGTTTATTCATGTTCATATTCACATTGTGAGGTCTGTGTCTTCCAATTTTAATGCAAGCTAAAAATAAATCGCTCAACACAGATTGTGCAGCATAGAAACTTTTTTTTTTTTTTTTTTTTAAGTATAATTGCATTTTTATCACATTGCCCATTATTATAAGTCAGAGTATAATACCACAGCATCAGGTATGCTACAAAGTCAGCTGGAATGTATTTGGCTTTAATGAAATAAGCTTACCATCAATCTTGTTGGAGCTGTAGACGACTGTATTGGCAGCGTGCGTGTATCTGATGAGGTCCACGCCATACTTTTTACTGTAGAGAGTTCGCTTAGGTCTGTGTTACAGCAAAAGAAAGCGGGGAAAGCAAAGAAGGTTTAATTGCGCAGACCTGCCTAGTCCATAGTGGCCTTTACATAGATCAAATACACTGTGAATATTATGTTTCTATGATAAGTGCAAAATTTTCACTTCCAAGTAGATTCACTAATAAGAACCTGTAAATTGGTAAATAACAAGGAAAGCTTAAGGACTGTTAAACTGCATAATGTTATTACGATGATGATGATGATATTTTGACCTTAGTACTTACACACATTTATATTTGCTTATTTACTGTATTTCTATCATTCTTTTTTCTGTTTTCAACTTTCTGTAACTTGGCCTCTGTTGCATGTAAGGGAGGACGTTACAGGTAGAAACGACGATGTGTCATGTCGATTTTGCAGATTTTCAGATAAACTGCATGTATAACACTGCATGTCTGCACTTAAACTGCAGCAATATAATTGCCGAATCTCAGCAGTAATGTACATTTCACTGCTTTTGTCCACTTACAACCACTGCATAAACCTGAATCATAGAAGAAGGTGGAAGTTCTGCCCACTTGGAAAATCACATCATGGGTTATATCACCGAAAAACCTGTTTCCTGCTATCAACATCAACTTACCAGTCATTAAGACACACACACACCTCCCACACTCCATATATATATATATATATATATAT